>CAJQUW010000557.1:0-76776 GCA_907163375.1 Prostheceraeus crozeri | reverse complement strand
AATACTTGGATTTAACTAATACATCAAAATAATTCACAAGATATTGATTATGTATGATTAAATCGGACACCAGTGGTTTTGTGTTCTGTCTTGCTCGCATAATTGCAAAGTTACTTTTAGGCGCAACTTTCCTCCGAATGTTACGTGACTGACTAGGCTACTGCAATCAGGCATATAACAAGATAAACATATCGGAGTATACAGATTGCTGAGGCAGTATTGACTTCTTGCTTTTCTTGCTTAAACTTTGCTTGTTCTCACTTCGTCCCTTTTGGTTTTTTTTAGAAATTTAGTGATTTCGCATGCGAATCAGACTCATTTTCTAGATAAAAGCCGCTAGAACGCCTCACACTAGACAGGAGGTTCGCTGTTCCTGGCTGATAGAGTAGCTTTATAGCATGCAAGTAAGGTAAACAAATTTCTAAATGGACCAGAGGTAACGAGAATACTATTGAAAAAATATATGCTGAATGAAATGAAATGAATTCAGGATTGCCACCCAAATCAAAAATCTAGAACCGGGAAATATTCCGCAATCACCTTGGATTTCCCGAAGCCACACTAAATTATGGCCAGTGCTACAAGCAATAATCGCAGGCTTTTATGTAATTGTACATGTACAATTCAGAGCATTGCTACTTAATTCGTGCACTAAATGAAAAAATTGAGAACGAAATACTTATATAAATTAAAATAAATATTAATGATGCCAATTCATGATAGAGAGATGGCTTTCATCTCAATGGTCAACCAAAATTCCAAGCTGCTTGTGCAATTTTATTTATATTATAGGCCCATTATATGCGTGTATTTTTTTGGAATGATTTATATTAAGGCTATGCGCTAGCCTCACCTTCTCGCACCGATAAACCGTTCGGTGCACTAAAAATTGTAAAACGTTACACCAAAGCATGTGTTAAAGTGTAACCGAAATGTAATTGTAATGTAATGTATGTGTGGACCCTACCTGGCACCCAAAACATCATTGAAGCAAAACTAGGCACTCTCTCTCTCTTTCTCTCTCAGATGCTACGATGACAGTCGGGTGGACTCTGGACCCACGGATTCTACAATAGGCCTACATCTTAGCAAGATGGGCAAGTGCATCGTACGGAGCACCGGTGTTTATTAACGGAGTACTCACTATGAAATTCTGAATTTCTGAAGTCTGGGGTATTGAGATTTTGTGGTCTAAAATGGTCTATCATGAACTTGAATTATATAAAATGTGTCTACTTCTAAGTTCAGCTATAGTTTTGCTATACGTATCATAAATATACGATAAATACAAGAAATATGTCATTACTGTAGTTGAACACTGAAGCGTTAGATGAACTAGAGCAGCTTGATTCTCTTCACTTTCTAAATACATCACATAAAAGCTATCGAACTCCCTATCCAATTACTAGGTAAAACTATCAGGTTCGACTATCTATAATTTTGTGCGACTGTCCTTCAGCTTGCTTTAAGTTGAATTTAAACTGCAGTAAATTAGTCTGTGATTCTAGTCAATATCTGACTCAATTTTACATGAAAATTTTCAGTTTTTACTGAACCTAGAATAAGCTTGAGTCTGCTAAGTCAAAAATGCCTAAAAACAAGGGTCAACTTAACATAGTCGTTTGTAAAGATGATTTTGACTGGGTTTGCTGTTTTTGAAGATGATTGGAGCAAGAAATGATTCAAATATCAGAACTTTTAATACATTTCATGTCCATATGAATATAATAATGCTATGTCTCACAATGCAAGCATTCAAATATGAAATAAGATGTCACGGAATTAAGTCTACATCATCAAAGCGCATGTTCAATGTGCATATGTAAATATCTCACCCAAGTCTGTATTAACTGAATGCGACTAATCAATAAATTGATACAATATTGTTAGGTTGTCTAGACTAGCCTACGCTACATCTAAATTATTGAACATGGCGTATAGCCATTTTATAACTTTGTCAGTGAATGTGACGCATGTGTTGCTTTAGATTTAAATTTGATTAAATATCATACCTATTCTGCTTTTGCTGTGTTGCATATGGAGGTCAGTGTATTTGCATCGGAGTTGAAAAACTCCACTCCGGTGATACAGGAGTTGTCATGCAAATGCTGACTCTGGATCTACACAGCGACAAGCGGGGAATCCAGACATACATGTGTAACCTGGAGGACTCGATCCCCAGCCTTAGGACCCTTAGTGTACAGCAAGCCGGGTCACATTTAGGAACTTGAGCGGGAAGAGAAACAAACGAGATGGTTACGTAAGAGGCCAAACGAACGATATAAAGTGCAAACAAATAAGGAAGGACAGAATAGGTCAGAACAGTAAAAGTGGCGCCATTCGGGAAACATAAATTAACATTCCAGGCGCCGGGGCATGATCAGATCCGTGGGAGACCAGAGCACGTAGAAGGGTGTTACGTAATACTGGAATTGAAAAGCGATCGTCCCCAGAACTATCAAAAGAGACCGCCGTAATTGACGAGATCGGTTTCGTGAGAAACAAAGAAGCAAGGGACTGTGTTACGTAATACTGAAATTGAAAAGCGATCGTTCCCAGAGCTATCAAAGGAGACCGCCGTAAGTGCCCCAATAAATAAGTAACAGTCAGGAAAGGAGTTCGAAGAGCATGGGGGCAGGCGGCAACGGATCAAAGTCAAAGAACAGTATATAAGCGAGGCTCAAAACAGCAACCTTATAACAAGAATAGTCGACGATCTGTATATGTACAGCCGCAGATCCCCTAGCCGATCAAGATAACTACGACCCTATCGGACGTTCAAGAGAGTGAGTATAACGATAGCTAAAGGCAGGCGTAAGGTCCGAAGGCCCTAGACCGACCTAGAAAGATCGCGCCGAGAGGCCCTGACTAGCTAGACGTACAGCAGAGGCTCGAAGCACTACTTCTCCGTTCGTTACTCTTCCCACTAAACTACCTGGGAGGCTGAAACTATTTCTCTCTCCCTCTATTTGTATCTCTCTCTCCCTCTCTATTTGCACGTATTCTCTCCATCCTCATGTGAATTTAGGATTGATTTATGTGAACGGTTGATAAAGGCAATTATATTTACGTATCGATCAAAGTTGTTCTGTATTCGGGCTCGACTGAGGATCGCTAGGATCGAGTAGAAACCAGAGTGCTAACCAAAATAAGTGATTAAGTAAATAAGTGAAGAGAGACACGCAAAACGAAAATAAAGACCTACCAGGGGTTACACTGGAGGTCCCACAAACTGAACTAACCGAGCCCAGAATACTTACTCGATCTAAGACAAGAAAAGTGAAGACTATGACTTCCGACATAGCAGACGCCTTGAAAGCATTGACAGTGAAACTTGAGAAAATTCCGAATAATCCACCACGAATGATTCCACCGACTTCAGGTAATTTCTCTATCCCAGTTTTCTCCGGAGATCTTGACGATACTGATATCAGTTTCGCTGAATTTGTTGAGTATTTTGATTTAGTTGCTCGAGCATTAAACTGGGACGATACCCAGAAGACGAATACACTACCCGCATACTTGAAAGCCCACGCACTTGAGACTTATCGACAGCTATCTACAACCACTCAGAATAATTATCGATCACTGATTAGTGAACTTAGCCAGAAGCTGCAGCCGCCAGAGACTCAAAGGGCCGCCTGTGCAGCTCTAAATTCCAGGAAACAAGGGAGAGAGGAATCAATTTCATCTTATTCTAGTGCTATCAGACGGCTAGACAGGCGGGCGTATCCCTCACTGGATGAAGCAACTCGCTCACTATTGACTAGAGAGGATTTTTGTTAACGGGCTCCGCCGTGATTATAAAAAAGCCGTTATACAGAAAGACCCTCCTAGTCTCGAAGAAACGATTGCTTACGCCCAAAAACTCTATTCTCAGAGAGACCTACTTTTTAGCGACGATTCGGTTGACAATAGCCGATTTGTGGCAGCCATCACCGAACAGATAGGTACCTTAACGAACGCAATTAACAACATCAATACTCGGGAGCCTATGCGGCCTCCCAGAGCGACGTACCCGACCAAGTCCCCTCCGCCTAGACGTCAACAATGGTCTTCTTATCCGATGACCCGGAGATGGACTCAAACTGGCCAACCGATCTGCTTAAATTGTCAATGCCCTGGGCACTTTGCTAGAGAGTGCAGACGCGCACAATCGGTTCGTTTCGAAACCGAGCAGCGTTCTAACAGACGATATCCGGATAATTATTTATCGAATCAGCGAAATAGGCCTTATAGAGAGGCGAATAATCAGCAGTATCAGCAACAGATGCCTGTGGAGCGGTCAGCACCTCTTATGTCCTCATACGGCAGAGTCCCATTTACGACAACTTCTTTTTCCCAGGATCAGTCTTCCCGAATCCCGTTAGGTCGTAACATACGGAGAAGTGCTTATCCCGAGCCAGCACGAAATGCGAGTATTAGTACTGTGGACCTCGAACGGCGTTTTCTAGATAGGGACCCGGACGTTTTGGTAGCGACGATTGAACCCTCAGCTATCGACGCGCGAATATTTACACACTACACCCTGCCATCTATTGTCTCAAACACTGCTGAAACAGATCCGACACATGACGAACAATACAGTCATGCCAATGAGATCGGAACAGTTGAGGAGACTCCTAGAGACGTCGAAGATACTATCACCGACCAAGAGAAAGTCGACGACAATATTGATAACACAGATACGGAGTCCGGAGTCTTTCCTCGTACATCCTTCCTACCAAACGACGAGATCGTTCGCGCAGATACACACGCGGCCGATATCTTTCCTTATGCATCGTTTTCACCATGCGACAGCGACGCTGACTGCTTCGACACCGCGTCGGATGGGACTGCACAATTAGACGACGAGGTGACAAGTCCCGAAGTCCATCGGGACCTGCAGCATCATACAATGGAAATCGGAGCGCCGAAGGCGGACTCGACCGACGATCAAATTATCTGCAGCGTCGCAACGAATACCATGAACGATCTTACGACTGCGTCGAACGGACCCGAACTCGTGGTAAGTACTGCCGGGCAAGGGACGGTACGGAGAACCAAGATTCATGAAGACCTTGTTAGCGCTGACAGCTATGCTAAAGTCAAGAAATTCTACTATGAAAAATTGCTTAGCTTTCGTACAACGTTTGACGAAGGAAAAATTAGGATTCCTTATTCAAAACGATTAGCTACGCTTTCCATCCTCATTCTCCTGCCTATTATCGTTTTTGCAACAGGAGAGGTGCAGACCTATCCCCTCCCTATGATGTGTCAGCAGACAGCAGGTCGTATAGTTTGGCGATTGCCTCGGAACCCTGAGTGTAAAACAACGGGCAAACTAAAAGGCCAAGTGCCAATAGCAAAAACTTATGTTCTGTACAAGCCTAATCTACTCGAATATAAGTCCTCTGGGTACCATTGCGTAAAGATAAGAAAAACTTTTAAAACTCTCACGTTTTTCTTTGGAGACGAACGGCGGTTAAAAACAAATGTGGAACATTTAACTGTTACGCGCGGAGAATGTAAGACTATGATAGATAGAAAGGAATGCTCAGTAGGAAAGTTGAAACAAGTTAAAAGCCTATGGTCGACCAATTATCCATATACCTACACGTACCCTAAGGCGCCATTTTATTGCTGCTATTGGAAAACAACTGTTATTACCAATTGCTACCTTATACCTATTCAGGTATATAAACGCCACCAAGCAGAACATATGGAGTCAACCGGCGGTAATGTCAATTCATGCTCATATCGGACAGGCCACTGTCAGCTACCTGATAAATCATACATGTACTGGGTGACTGAAAAGGAAGAAGCCTGCAAGTTCAAACGATGGAAACGGATGGACGGACACGAAATGAATGACCGATGGCTATCACTAACCGGAGAAATGACATTGACTTTCCCCAAACAAAGAAAAACTTTCCACAACTGTGATGGCACATTATACATATCGGAGCAAGGGATCTATGTAGTCGATGTCATAGGAGGAGAAAAATCCTTTCACTTTCCTCGCCTTAACCTAACAAAGGCTCAAACAAACTCGGAAAACAAGAAAAGTTATAAAAAGCACAGTAAACGAACGGTCACTTCAGCGGAAGTGGTGGCATCACAATTGCAGGCCCTTCAAACGACCCTAACAAACTATGTTAAATTTGCATTCGATACAGCGCTTATGACAGTGTGTCATAATTACCGCAGCTCATTAAGTATCCTCCGTTCAGCAGTAGTTTCACACCCGACGCTCGTCGCCCGATCGATGCTGAATCATAAGTATATTCATGCTCGATCCACAACCGAATACATAGAAATTTGGCCATGCTCTCCAATAACGAATTACATAATAGAGTCTATGAAGAACAAATGCACAGTTTGGCTACCATTAAAATTTAATTTACATGGTTACGTCAAAACCGGATATATGGATCCTCTCACAAATATTGTACATCAGAGCTCCGCATTACAGCAGTGTCATGACGCTATTGATATTCCTTTCTGCGCCAATGAGTCATGCTTTAATTACGAACCAAGTGGTGCCATACATAAATTGCATAGCAGACACCCATTCCCGATGTTCCAAATCAATTGGACTACCGTCCCCAAAACACCACATATGATTATTCACGCTATGGGAATGTATAATTGGACGGAAGTCTTTACAACAAAAAGCCAGAATAACCTATTGAGTGCATTGTCTCAACAACAAATGATTTTACATGAACTGGGAGTCCAATCGGACTCGAAGCCTGAAGCCGTAGCGAAACAATTCGTCAACTCTATTACTGAGAAAGCGTCACTAAGCTTCTTGCTCGGATTCCGAGTCAACATGCGAGAGCTATGGATATTTCTGGTATGTGTAGCTGTCACTCTATACATTGTGTACCTGGCAGGACTCTGTCTGTGGCCACGCATGCGATTTTGCCTTGCATGTGCCTCAGCAGATTACTTCACTTTTCGACGACCTATCATAGCGACAGTCAATCGACGGAGCAGCACAAACTCTCAATCGCTACCACAAAGAAGAACAGCTGAAGAGGGAGCGTCGGCCTCCGCCCCCTCTTCCCCCACCTTACGAGCTAGATGACGTACCTGGTATAACTGAGCTTACTTCACTGACAAAGGACACGCAGAATACACTCGAGCGTTGGCCGATTAATTACTCGGATCCAGCGCCTGACGAGTTAGTAGCCGCCTGTCGCGGTCAAAATAAGTCCGTACTTACAATAAAAGTGGATGATCATAGCGCTGAAGCCTTAATTGATACAGGCTCCTCCGTAACATTATTGAGCGATACTTTCGCACGCAGAATTGACCTACAATGGGCCCCGACTGACCTAAAAGCCTCTGGAGTCGACGGCAATCAACTCCCGATTATCGGAAGAGCACAAGTACAGATTGAGATCGGACCGAGAAAACTTCAGCAGACGGTGGTGATTATGGAAAAATCTCCTTTCAATGTTATTCTTGGAGTCGATTTTTTGACGAAACTTGGCCCACTTACCATAGACTATGTCAATAAAAATGTTGACATCACAACACCGGTACCCTCCGTGTGTCATGTACACATTACAGATCAAACGACGGTACCCCCTCGCGCAGAAGTCTGCATTCCTGGAACTTTGAGCACCCGAATTTCACAAGAACCTGTCCTGTTCGAGCCCTGCCGACCAAGCAACCCTTTCCTTCGGTTCGCGTCAAGTGTCGGATTACCATCGGACTCTAAAATACCCTTAAGGGTCTTAAATATCTCTAATGAACCAATCACAATCGCTGAAGGAACTAAGATAGGCGAGGCAGAACCCTGCGAAACATCTATAGCGACTGAAGAGATAAGAGATCCACTGCAGCGGGACGCTTTCCTTTCCATGTTTTCACTCCCCGCACAGCTAAACACATTTCAACGGAAGTGCTTAGAAGATATTTTATACTCTTTCCAGGACACTTTTTCACAACATGAGTACGACCTTGGACTGATGCCAGGTGTCGAACATGATATTTTTACCTCTGACCACCCACCGGTTCGTCAAAAGGCGTATCGAATTCCGGAAAGACAGAAACCGATCCTCCGAGAACACCTTGACAAAATGATACAGGCAGGAGTGATAGAACCTTCAGCTAGTCCATTTGCTAGCCCCATAGTGCTAGGCGGAAGAAAGATGGATCCACTAGATTCTGCGTTGATTTTAGAAAATTAAACGCCATAACAAGCAAGGATTATTTTCCCCTACCGCGAATCGATGAAACGGCTAATAGCCTCAGCCACGCAAAATTTTTCTCTAACGCTCGATCTTTTCTCCGGTTACTGGCAAATCAAAGTTGGGAAGACATCCAAGCCCAAGACATGTTTTACGACATGTTATGGCACGTTTCAATTTACACGACTGCCCTTCGGATTATGCAACGCACCCGCTACCTTTCAGCGAGCTATGGAAGTGGTCCTCAGCGGACTCCAGAACCAAACATGTTTAGTTTATCTCGACGATATCATAATATATTCAACAACATTCGAACAGCACTTGCGAGACATTGCTGAAGTTTTAACGAGAGTAAAAGAGTATGGACTGAAGCTTAAACCTACGAAATGCGAATTTATGCACGAATCGGTCAGATTTTTGGGTTATATAATTTCAGCAGAAGGAATGCGCCCAGACCCAGCTAATACGGACAAGGTGAAAAATTACCCCACGCCTACATCTGTTAAGCAAATACGACAATTCGTCGGACTGGCATCGTACTACCGGCGATTCATTCCAAATTTCGCGAAGTTGGCAGACCCGCTAACTCAACTGCAAAGGAAAGATGCCACCTTCGCTTGGGGCACTGAGCAGGAGCAAGCATTCCAGATGCTAAAACTAAGACTGATTACTCCTCCTATTCTGGCTTTTCCAGACTTTGACAGACCATTTACCCTCCAAACGGACGCTAGCAATGTTGCAATAGGCGCTGTGTTGTCACAGGGTACTAAAGCCGAGGAGCACCCCATAGCATATGCGAGTAGATCTCTTAACAAATGTGAACGTAACTATGCCACTATCGAACAAGAAGCGCTAGCTATTGTTTGGGCATGCGAGCATTTCCGATGTTACTTATGGGGGAAACCATTCGACGTAGTCACTGACCACGGGCCCCTAAAATGGCTGTTTACACATCGCAACCCTTCCTCAAGATTGATTAGATGGGCATTGCGCCTCCAAGAATTCGATATGACAATATCATACCGACCAGGGAGGCATAATAATGCCGACGCTCTGTCGCGGATCGAGACTGTAGAGGCGCAAGAACATGTCCATAATATCCGAGCAGTATCAGATTTAGGTAGTGATGCAAATGGAAAATTTTCCAGAAAATTTTCCGGAAAATTTTCCGGAAAATTTTGAAATTTTTTTTTCGGTGATTGACGTTTTTGCCTTTGTTTTGGAGACTTGTTGCAGTCGTTTGAAAAGACTATGTAATATTCAAAGACCGAAAACTTCTCTATCATCCCTGCATGTCAACTTTTGGAACCAACTGCGCCCTCCATGTCTATTTCAGATCTTTCCAACTGAATATCAGACATTAAATGGATTTCAGATTTCTCTAATTGAATTTCAGATATCTGTCGGAAACTCAACTTTGAAAGGATCTTAGATTCAACTGGAGAATCTCCAATTCATCTGGAAAAGTCTGAAATTCATTTAAGTAGATCTGAAATCGATTGGGAACTATCTGAACCATCTGAACCAGCTGGAAATGGAATGTGTAGTTTGTCCTCCACGAAGATATCGGACAATACGCCAGAAGTTAGAAGCTATCATATAGATATTCTTCTAATCATCAAAGATATCTTTAGTTTCCAAATATCTCACGAGTTATGCAGTCTTTATATATCTTCCAACATATGGTCGCTCATGTATAATGCTGTGGTGGACTGTGTGCTTGTGCTTCACATGCTCATCAACACATGGAGAATTTGTATCATTGCCAATGCAATCAAGGCTGCATAGTAAAGCTTAACTTTCAAGCCATAAACAAACTCCCAAATAAAGTGCATTATTTTTGCTCCAGATCTTTCACAATGCTTGAAATTATACCCCTATGTAAAGGAAAAAATTCACGTTGTCCCAAAAGATGTCTGTGTTATAATATTAAAAATGGCAACAAATTGCCATGCAACTGCTGGCAAAGGAATGCTCGAAAATCCGCGGACGGGATTCGTATTGCTACGATTATTTTAATCGAAATGATATGATGAAATCAAGATTTTTAGAACAATTCTATTGATGTGTCTATGCCTCGACTGTGATAGAAAACGTAAACATTATATCACAAAAATTCAAATTTCTTCATTTTTCAAAATCGTTTTATTCAAAATAATGATCAAACTCACCAGTTGATCACCAGCTGCCTCGGCTGTGGAAGCGGTCAAAGCATGGCCTATCACAAAAAATCAGAATTTTCAAAATTTTCCAAAATTTTCCGATTTTTTCCAAAATTTTCCAATATTTTCCAAAATTTTCCATGGAAAATTTTGATTCAAAATTTTCCGGAAAATTTTCATCACTAGATTTAGGGAACGTTCGGTCTGCTCAAGCAGCCGACCCCCTCTTGGCCGCGCTGATGCAAAAGCTCAGGGGCCTCAGACCTAATGTAACCGAATTGTCCGCCACCGAGAAATTAATTGTTCGAAATCATTTTGATACATTTAGGATTCGTCAAGACGCGTTGTACAAGCTGTCAGATGCTAATAAATTCATGTTGGTTCTACCGCCGCCCTACCGCCAGGACATTTATAACGAGTTCCACGAAGGAATATTTGGCGGTCATCTGGCGACCGAGAAGACGTTATCTAGACTTCAGAAGTTTTACTACTGGCCAGGTATGAAACGGGACGTTCAGCAATGGATTGCTGAGTGCCCGTCGTGTAACGCGAGGAACAACCCTCAGACGAAAATCAAAGTCCCACTGCATCCTATTGCAGTACCCCCGCCGTTCACTCGCTTTGGAGTGGACGTTACGGGAGCTTATCCGAAAACGGACCGAGGAAATCGCTACATAATTGTTTTCGTGGAATACGCAACAAAATGGATAGAGGCTTTCGCCACACCCAACCAGACAGCCGAAACAATCGCTAGGCTGTTCGTCGACGAGATAGTATGCAGATTCGGCTGTCCGCGCGAATTATTATCGGACAGAGGAGCGAACTTCACGAGTTCTCTGCTAAAGAGCATATGCCGACTGACGAATACTCAGAAAATTTTCACCCTATCCTACAACCCCAAATGTGATGGACTGGTGGAGCGGATGAACAGCGTTTTGATACGAATGCTCTCTCACTACTGTGCAGCAAATCAGAAGGACTGGGACCTCTACATCGCGCCCGTTTTATTCGCCTACCGGGCAAGTGTTCATGGATCGACAAAGGAGAGCCCGTATTATCTTGTGTTCGAACGTGACCCTTTACTACCTTGTGACATTGTCTTACAAGACCCACCGGCGGATAACGAACTCAGGTCGTATCGACACGAGCTGGGAGAGCGACTACGCACAGCGTGGGCCATTGCTAGAGACAATAACATACAAGCTCAAGCCCATCAAAAGGAGATGTACGATCGGACCGCAACGGATACCCTCCAGCATATTTCTATCGGCGATCGGGTCTATGTACATACACCTCAACCGAAAAAAGGGCTATCTCCAAAACTACAGAAGCTTTGGAAGGGTCCATTCCGAATTCTGGATATGACGGACACAACCCTTCTGGTCAATCCGGTAAACCAACCATCTCTAAAACGACAATGGGTGAATATTAACCGGTGCAAAATGGCCCTCACCGCACACACGCCGGCTTTCCCACCTTCATCGGATTCTACAGCGCTGAATACAGAACCGGTACAAGTCGAGGATAGTCGGGAACCAGAGATCTCGAACGAACCTACGACAGTTTTGACGGAAGAAGAAGAAGAACGCAACCCCCCAACTCAGGAAGAATCTACAACGTCCTCAAGGGAATCACCCGCCCCGCCCACGACATCAACCGGAGCGGTCGCGGAAGAATCCCTCGGCGATAGTGTCCAGGAACCAGTACCGCTTGGACGAACGGAACCGACAGATATGCCGAATCCAGTGGACTCCAACGAGAACGCCAGTCCACCCGCGGCAGGACGAGAACCGTCGGAACCTTCGGAACCGTCGGACCAACCGGCTCGAAAGACTGAGAACGCTCGTGACGCGGATCCGCCCACGGGCAAGAAAACAACCTCCGATAAACGTGGACCACCAAAGGATTTGTTACCTGCGAGTGGAACTGGACAGACCTCCTCAGTCCCCACACGACGCCGTGGGCGGCCACGCAAACAACAGGCGGATCAAGCAGCACCACAAGCTATCAACTCGCCCGAGCCTGTAGCGGTGGCCACGTCACCCACAAGGAGAATGACAAGGAGCCAACTCCGTGCTTTTCTTCATCAGCAAAAACAACGCATGGCGCGGGGCGCCACGGGTGAGCAAGGCGTGAAGCCGTAAACAGTGATAGTCACTAACTTTATATTATGACAGTTAATACCACAGCTTTTATCCTTCTACTTAATTTTCCTATTTACTACACTCCTATCTCCATTCGAATTTTGTGTCACTTTATGGACTCTTGCTTTTATCGTCATAGTGCGTAACTCCATATTACGACAGCGGATAACGCAGCTTTCATCCTCAACTGAATTTTTCTGTTTAATGCACTTTATTTGCACTTTAAATCTGCTTCTCCTCTTAAAATGAAATGTCACTTTTTAGTACCCTTCACACTTTTGTGGAACAGCAGGGATAAAAACTTCAGGAACATTTATTTTTCGGTGTACCATCCTGTAAGTCCGGTACGGTTTTCTCACACGCTTAACCCCCTACATCGTACTCAAGCATCGACATTATCGCAACGCCTGCCTTAGTATTCATTCCCGTGGAATAGTATTAACCGCGAGGACGCGGCTCTTTTTCGTCCCCGGTAGGAGTGTAACCTGGAGGACTCGATCCCCAGCCTTAGGACCCTTAGTGTACAGCAAGCCGGGTCACATTTAGGAACTTGAGCGGGAAGAGAAACAAACGAGATGGTTACGTAAGAGGCCAAACGAACGATATAAAGTGCAAACAAATAAGGAAGGACAGAATAGGTCAGAACAGTAAAAGTGGCGCCATTCGGGAAACATAAATTAACATTCCAGGCGCCGGGGCATGATCAGATCCATGGGAGACCAGAGCACGTAGAAGGGTGTTACGTAATACTGGAATTGAAAAGCGATCGTCCCCAGAACTATCAAAAGAGACCGCCGTAATTAACGAGATCGGTTTCGTGAGAAACAAAGAAGCAAGGGACTGTGTTACGTAATACTGAAATTGAAAAGCGATCGTTCCCAGAGCTATCAAAGGAGACCGCCGTAAGTGCCCCAATAAATAAGTAACAGTCAGGAAAGGAGCTCGAAGAGCATGGGGGCAGGCGGCAACGGATCAAAGTCAAAGAACAGTATATAAGCGAGGCTCAAAACAGCAACCTTATAACAAGAATAGTCGACGATCTGTATATGTACAGCCGCAGATCCCCTAGCCGATCAAGATAACTACGACCCTATCGGACGTTCAAGAGAGTGAGTATAACGATAGCTAAAGGCAGGCGTAAGGTCCGAAGGCCCTAGACCGACCTAGAAAGATCGCGCCGAGAGGCCCTGACTAGCTAGACGTACAGCAGAGGCTCGAAGCACTACTTCTCCGTTCGTTACTCTTCCCACTAAACTACCAGGGAGGCTGAAACTATTTCTCTCTCCCTCTATTTGTATCTCTCTCTCCCTCTCTATTTGCACGTATTCTCTCCATCCTCATGTGAATTTATGATTGATTTATGTGAACGGTTGATAAAGGCAATTATATTTACGTATCGATCAAAGTTGTTCTGTATTCGGGCTCGACTGAGGATCGCTAGGATCGAGCAGAAACCAGAGTGCTAACCAAAATAAGTGATTAAGTAACCCATAAGTGAAGAGAAACGCGCAAAACGAAAACAAAGACCTACCAGGGGTTACACATGTATATGATAGTGATAAGTCGCAAGAATAGAATTTTCTGTGGTACTTTGTTTTCGCTTACTTGGACATCAGTGCAGTAAATAGCCGTTGTTAAGATACGATTTAAGCGTGCGTTTGTCTTTCAAAAGCAAGGTGCTGTATAAATTCTTAAAGACCAACTTATACTTTCAAATTTCTGTAAAACACTGAACACATCTACAACAAAATCACGGAATGTCATATATTGACAACATACGAGTATATGACCACTACAAATGAAACCTCAAGATTTGACATTGGTCATGAAAGCATTGATGACACATGTATACATGTTTTGATGATAGCCAAGTCTGTCAGCTTTTGCATCTTCCAAAATCTCTGTTGCACTGAGACTGGAGATTCGAACTCCAGATGCAGGAAGACCGACATTCTGATAGATGGCAATTGATTATCTCATATAACCCTAATTCTTGGAATAGTGCGCCAAGGAGTGCTAAGATTTTGAAGAATTCGTTGTTTTCTCAGGAGAATTTAGGTCTAAATCATATATTTTAGATAAAATAAAATTGAAAAAAAATTTTTAAATAAAATCGTAGGGAATGATAATGTGGTAACTGGGGCCCCAGCGCCTTTTTTAGGCTTTATTGTAGTTACTTCCTGGCTTGCTGCCCACTCTTGTTATTATCTGTCCAACAAAATGTGGAGTGGGCCTCCGATTATAAATTTGCAACGGAATAAGGATGAGAGAAAGTTGTTGAAAACAAATCCTATCTGTAACTCGCGCTTTAGGTTGAGTATGCACCTATTTGGGCTTTTCGAAATGGCAGTCGCCGTCGAACTGTGATCTGTATAGGGGTGCACCGAACTTACTTTGGCGCACTGGCGGGTGCTTGGTTTCTGAAAGTCTAGAAATTGATCACACGTCTGCCGCGCAAGTCACGTTGTATCTGGCGCGCTCGGCTCTGACCTCGTCGCGCCTGGTCCTGCCTTCGGTGCGCCTTGCCCCGTCGTCGGCGCAATTTTTTCAGGTATGCTATAAAACATCATACATCTGGCGCACTCAAAATTCGGAAGAATCTAAAACTGAAAACTCTAGTGCCCTCTATGTTCAGATTGCAGATGGGAGTGGCCATTACTACGCCTGGTCTACTGCAATTTTGGTCTTGCAGCTGATGCGCCGCCAGATCAGCTGAACCGTTGACATTGACTGCTGCATAGGCAAATAAGCAGGCAGGAAAAACAAATTATCTGCAAAAAATCGCTTAAAGATGGGAAATGCGTTTCCCTTGCTACAAGGGTCACTAAGTTTTTCAAAACAACTTAGCAGACGAAGAAAAACAAATCAGCTTTCAAGACACACTGATGCTTATTTCTTGCTATAGGCCTATTGAGTTATTTGGAGTCCTCTAAAGCTACGTAACATGAGGCGCGGCAAAAGAAAAATAAAGAATAATGGACAGGCACATCCGGTGAAATATCCACAGGCTTACTGACTTTACATGTGGAAACGCAGCATTTGCATGATGTCTGACTCATCTTTTTGACATATCTTTACAGACATGTCATTACCTATTGAGTATTTTGTCAGCCACTATGTGTGGTACCCCTCTCGTCTGGGTTTGAGTGTTGAAGTCAGGGGTCGAAACACAACTAAACGAGTACCTGCTCATGACTGACGGAGGAAGTATTATGTTTTGTATACCTTAATCGGTAGCTGAAGCAGTGGTCGAAGTATTGCAATTCTAATCATGTCATTGTGGATGTCGACAAATGAAGTAATGCTTGATTCCATGAAGTATTGCCGGCGGATTAAGAAACTGGTGATAACAAATTCAAGTGGAGAAATTGTATTTTCCATGTGTCTTAGGTAGAGTGTGCATAGTTCGATTGTTCTCGGAGTAGTAGGCCTAGAGTGTGTTTACTAGAGAGCTATTGCTTTTCTCCATTATCCACTTTCCACTTGTCCACTACTACCATTAACCACCGCGTATACTCTCAGTTATTGTGTAGCATCATTCCACTTGTAATCGATGTAGTAGAATTTCGGGGTAGTATTTCCATTTTCTACCTCCACTTTTCCAATTTTTATCCATTGGTCGTCTGTTGCTTTATAATATCCATTTTTAATTTCTTCAACACATGGTGACCATTGTCCTTTTTCTATTTCCGATACCAGCATCTTTAGTCGGTACAGACATCTGTTTTGAGCGTGTATGCGGCAGTGTTTGGAATCCATGGTAGTACAGTATGCTAACAGTAAGAATGAGTGGTGTCACAGGTCTTAAGATTTCAATTTTTACCAGTAATTGTGCCAAAGCTGGTAAATTTCAATTCGTTGCCACCAGAAAGATCCATTCAGTTCTTTTTTGAACTGATTAATCCAATGGCTACAACAGCATTGTATTTGGGCATTTGCTGATTAGAGAACTAAATGAGTCCTCATCAGAACTACTTCACTTAATAATTTAGATTAGCAAACATTATATTGTAAATGGCTGCAGTGATGATTTTCATCATCGCATGAGAATTAGTAGATTAACGACATGAATCTCTCAAGCCTGATCGACAAGAACTTTAATCTAGTGCACATGATAATAAGTAGATTGCACATATTGCGTTTCTTCGCTTTCTCTGATATTCACCAATGTAAAGGACAAACCACGTCCTTTTGTGGAAGCATATGGAAATTTCAAAACATTTTATGTAATAAAACAAGAAAAGTGGTCGACATAGTGTGGCTTTATTTGCCGTCACCTTGACCAGCTGTCCAGTCTAGACCTTAATGATTAATGTTCGATGTCTATGACTAGGACAATAGAGTAGGGATATATAGGAAGAGTGTCGACTCAATAAAGTATCTGACATTGTGAAAATTTTTCTATGAAAAGATTCAGTTCTTTGCCGAGATTGCGTTCCTGTGGTCCAAAATATTTTTTGAGGAGCTTTTAAAAAAGTCAGAATTTTGCAAATTTAAATAAGACCATGATGACGCCCTCTTATAAGTAGTGTGCAAAGATTGGAAGTATGAAACAAGTTGGATATCAAAAGGAATGGATGTTTGCTAACAGTGGCGCCGCGTGCCCCCTGACCGTAGGCCTTCACTCGGCATTGGGATACTATTTCTATACAAAGCATTTTTATGTCACAACATTAATTTTTATAAAAGGTGAATTTTAAATAACAATTTTCCGAACATTTTTTAAGGTCAAGTGAAGGTGCACATGAGAAATGATTGCTCATGTCGCTTAGCCGCCTTACGCAAGGAGCTGAGATCACTATATCCCCTTTTCTGTCCAGGCCACATTTTCTCGAGAAAGAGGCAAGGCCAACAGTTTCTTGTGTTTCTCACGGCCGGTCAGCCATTCACATGTTTGAAATTTTGATGCATCTTGTGTATTTCTTTCTCTGTGAGTACTTTCAATTTTATATCAGGTGTTGATCTTTGGGTGCTGACCTACCTTACTTGACGACTGTCATCTTTTCAGTCCCTTGGGACGAAAGGCATGGTTATGATCTCATCTGCAGTACTAAACATAGCGTCACATCAATCACGTAAAAACAAATTATGGAATTCTACCGAATCTGGGTGTTCAAGTCTGCATTACTCGAGCATTCATTGGAGAGCGCTCATCATATGACTGCAGTCGCTGAACGTCAGCCATATCTGCTACAACGTAGTGGCTTCTCTGAGTGCTTCTCTGAGTGCTTAGAAGGTCGAATGGTGGTTATCAAGTTTTTGAGTGTACCAAATGCACATAGACTTTCTCTAGTGTTTATTCAATTTGTTCTGACTATTTATGTTCGTTTAGAATTATAGATCTTGTTGGTGTCCGAATAACCCTTTTTTCATTTTTCCTCGTAGAAATTATCCTGACAAATTTCAACAAGGTTTGCAGTTACAAACTCACTATAAATTGGAAGCAACGTCCGATTTGCGATTTATGTCTGCTTTTAGGGTGCTTGCATCAAAATGAACAACTAAAACTATAAAACTTAGCTAAAAACGGTGTCCGAGTTGCCCTATTTTACGGTATGACCGAGTAATCACTGTTGAAACTACAAGTGTAATTTGAAGAAGAGTGAATGTTCTCTGTGGACAATCTGAGCGTTGGGGTTGCTGTCCACACATCAATCAAGAAGAATCGATTATGACCACTTTGATTTATTAGTTTGATGTTGAACAATCATTCAAAAAGGACCATCTGCCACAAACCGATTAATCGCTATTTTTTGCGCATCCTGTCACTGGCCGTTCTTCAGACATTGTAAGTTCAAATGGCAAACATTGACACGAGTTGCATGCAGTTGACCCATGCACATTAGTTACATGTGCTTCGTATTGCCTTTTTGAACTTCTATTATTTCCTGAAGAACCATTACGGTCTGCGATACATGTGTGATTAGGCGACGCGGTTTATAGAAGATTGGTCCTATTTTAATAATTACACACACAGAACACAGAATTAAATATTTTGTTTATCTGCTTCGGTTTGCTAGAAGTGTGATTAATACGAAATTGACGGCACATCGAGGAACCTATTAAGTGGGCAAAAAGGAATTCCTAATACCTTACAGAGATAGGAAAAAAGTCGTGCGTCGCTTGCGGATTAATGTGAGTTCCAGCAAAGTGCTTCGATTGCCAAAATTCCTTCAGATTCGAAGAATTCAGATCATTGCCAACAAGTTTTCTCCATAATGTTGGCCCTTCCAATCATTATTAAAGAAAGTAGGAGGCGCACGAAAATTAGTTCACTTGATGATCCTCTCTTCGGCATTGCTCACTGTATAGTGCATACACTGAATCGAACGTTAGCCAGGCATCGATGTGTGTTTTGGTGTATGCGAGGTGATATCACAGCACGCACGCATCTCTCAGTGGCTCTGGTGTCCTCTGCTGACAGCTTATTGCTTGCCATTTCCAATATCAAGCGATGCACGAACTATCCATTCCAGAAGGAGCAAGTTGTCTAATTCTGTGATGTGCCATTTCAATATTAAGGTTACATACAATTCTTCCTTTCTAGGAAGCCGAAGCGCGCACAGATGAATCTAATTCTGTGATTACATACATCTGCCTCAACACCCCATCTTTGCATTAATTCTCTCTCTTCTCGCTCTCTCTCTCCTCTCTCTCTTCTCGCTCTCTCTCTCTCACTCTTCTCTCACTCTCTTCTCTCTCTTCTCGCTCGCTCTCTCTCTCTCTCTCACTCTTCTCTCACTCTCTCGCTCTCTCACTCTTCTCTCTTCTCTTCTCTCTCTTCTCGCTCGCTCTCTCTCTCACTCTTCTCTCACTCTCTCGCTCTCTCTCTCTCTCACTCTCTCGCTCTCTCTCTCTCTCTCTCTCTCTGTCTTCTCTCTCTTCTCGATCGCTCTCTCTCTCTCACTCTTCTCTCACTCTCTTCTCTCTCTTCTCGCTCGCTCTCTCTCTCACTCTTCTCTCACTCTCTCGCTCTCTCTCTCTCTCTCACTCTCGCTCTCTCTCTCTCTCTCTCTTCTCTCTCTTCTCACTCGCTCTCTCTCTCACTCTTCTCTCACTCTCTCACTCTCTCTCTCCGCCGCGCTTCTTGAAAAGGTATTTCGCAAAAGTCACCTGTAGAATGATGCAACGTTTCTAGCCAAATGCAGTCGCTCCAACATCTCCAAAGGAAGAATGTTTCAAGGGAACAACTTTTTGATGTCAACAAAATGACGCTATTGCGAAAAATCCAGTTCTCAAGTCGTCGCGTCCAGTCTGTAAAAAGACGTGTGGCGCTAACCTCTTGAGGCCGATGACGTACGGTGCAGTATTCAAGTAGCACCTGACAACGCAACCCCAACTCCCCATGACATGCTAATCGCTGCTCCAATTGTTCATTCAGCATTAGGTGAGTTGGCGCTATGAGCGAATGACGTACACCAGGATTGGAACCGGCCGGGCCAGCGTCATCAAAACCGACCGGCCGGGGATGGGACGGTGGCTGGCGTCTTTGTACCGGTTGGTTAAAGCTTTGATCGCCAGACTTATGCCATTGGACACTGAACCTCACATATCATACATGTAACATCAGAAAATCAGAAAAGCATATTCCAATGAATGAAGAACACGCATAGAGCAGATTATGTGATGATAAGTATGAAGTACATAAAATGGCAATGAAATCAGGAGTGAGATGTTTACAAATTATGATTTGAAGTGAGGATGACAGATGTTGATGAGATGTCTGGAAGGAGAGGAAAATTCATTTAATACTGTACATAAGTTGATAGGTATTTTCCGATACCAGCATCAATTGGAATGTCATACATCACTAGAGTTACAATCATTTAGGATAAAATGCACAATGTTGATAAACGGCATTAATAAATGCTTGCATATTTAATAATCTTGACACCCTTCTCGCCTAGTTAATAAGTCCTTATGTGTGTAACTTAGTTTATTTATATGTTAGCACTCTGGAAATATTAATTCTATTACTACCGTCTCAATCGACTTTCCTCAACTATATTACGCTTCCAGCAATCACAAGTTCACGTTTACCTTTCCCAGAGTTAGTGTCACCCACTAAGGCTTACTCAAGATAAAATAATGATATCGATAGACACCGTATATTATGCCTATGTGGGGAAGAGCTAAAAGGATGAGCAGCGTACAAAATGAAGCACAAAAGAATACTCAGTTCGGTGACGACAACTGTTCGGTCGTTGAGTTATATATACTGTACTACCATCCTCTTCCTAAGCATCCGCACCGGATGCGTCCACTGCCTCGAAAGTCATAAATCAATCTTGATGGAAAAGTTCGTTTGACAATTTTGACACATGAGTCTGATATAATTTCACTCCCACTTCCGCCTCTTCATCTTGTGATTGAGCTCGCGTGCCGATTTGTGATGTAATTATTTTCACCTCTTCACCCGTGGACTTTACAACTTGTTACATTTTCCATTTTTTCCAACTGTCGTATTTCATATTTCAGCCCGGTTACATATGATACCCCTTCATTTAGGTGTTGTCCCAACACCTGACACAAATTCGAAGTAGGGAGTTTTGTCCCAACACCTGACACAAATTCGAAGTAGGGAGTTTAGTTCATCACGAATACCGAGGCATGTGGATGGTAGCAAATAGAGAAGACAAAATTACAATCAAGCGAAGATGCTGCTCACACTGTCCGCTCTCCCTCACATAAGTTATGAAAACATGTAAAATCATATACATATATATCAAATGAGAGAATAACAATCAATGTACAAAGTCACTATTATGGGGTTAAAAACTGATATTCACTGATCGCAACATTCAATACACATATGGTCACCATAACCGGAACTGTCACTCGCACCATCACCCAAAGAGAGATAAACTATGTCCACACCCATCAATGGAGACATCTTAAATATAACATATATACACAGACACGTGACCCCATGATGAACAGAATAATTGAATAACAAGATAATACGGTAAGAAGCACTGAGGATGATTAAGAGTAGTCCATGAAATGTCGTTACTCGAAAATACAATTAACTGTCTCCCAACTCGACCACTGACAACACTGCACGTACCTTACTAGCTGGCGGAATTTAGTAAAGGCATAAAGCGCTATAGTAATAGATGTATACGAGGATATATGATGGTGATATAAGTTGTTATAGGATTTCAAATATACATGTATGATGAGGTAAAATGCCAGCGGTAGCACTCATCACTCCATCAAGCTAGTGGTAAAGAGAAGAAGACAACAACTCTGCTGATTCCTTCGCCACCTAGGCGAATAATTACTTAAATTATTTTACACTGCGTAACACTCAATCATACATTCTGACAAACTATATAATAGTAACATGATTGGTATATGCTGAAAAAAAGTGGTTGGTTAGCAGTACATTTTTATAGAGCAATATTTTTGGTTAAAAGTCGTACGTACGGTTTACGGTTGCGGTTAACGGTTTACGGTTAGTGGTTACGGTGCCGGGGCTTACTGTGGATAAGCTACTTTTCTTCCTCTCAATGGGTATCGAGTAGTTTTTGTATTTCTGTCGGCCTCATATTCATCCTCCTCTTCTGTCTCTTTCTCTTCTGACGCGTCATTAACGGTTTCCCGCTCTGGCTGAGCTCTCCCGAGCGATTCAGCCTCATCGTCACTTGAAGTGTGACCGTCGCCGTCATACAGTTCCGAGATCTCCTTAGTATTGTCGGTTTTTTCATTATTTATGAGTGCCGGGATTCCTGCCGAACGGTCAAGTTTAACCCTATTTAGGTGGACCCACATGGACTTGGAGCGGGGCTCACGCACTGATACTATTTTACAATTAGTGTCTGTCAATTCTGTAATACGCATTGGACCTTTCCATTTATGCTGCAATTTAGGAGTGAGCCCTTTTGTTTTAGCTGGCATGTGTACGTAAACGCGATCTCCGATTGCCAACTTATCAGCGGTCAACGTCACTCTCCTATCGTAATATTTCTTTTGCTTATCTTGTGCTTTTTCGATGCAATCTTTCGCAACTTTCCAGGCTTCCGATAAGGTTCGAGCTAAATTATGCTTATAATCGTCAACTGAGCTGGCCGATTCAGTTAGATCCCGAAGAACTAAATCGCTAGGAAGTAGAGGGTCTCGACCATACAATAAAAAGAATGGGCTTTCTTTAGTAGAACTATGGCTCGCAGCTCTATATGCGAACAGGACATATGGAATGAAGACATCCCAGTCCTTCTGGTCGCGACTGGTATAAAATGATAACATCGTAGTAAGTGTTTTGTTGAATCGCTCTACTTGACCATCTGTTTGAGGATGAAATGATGTGGTAAAAACTTTTTCTGTATTCGTTAAACGACATACTTCTTTTAATAATTCTGAGGTGAAATTTCTGCCTCGATCGGATAACAGACACTCAGGACAACCATGAGTCGCAATTATGTTTTCGACAAATAATCTGGCGATGGTTGTTGCCTTCTGGTCTGGGACTGCAAAACATTCAGGCCATTTAGTAAAATAATCTGCGAAGACAACGATGTATTTGTTTTGGTTTCTAGTTAAAGGTAGAGGGCGTAAAACATCAATTCCTAATCGAGCCATTGGACGATTTATCGGAATTGACACCATTGGAACGACTGTTTTAACTTTAGGACCCTTTTTGGTGGCGCAAGCGATACAGGCTTGGCACCACTCAGTGACATCTTTATGTAGTGTAGGCCAATAATAGAATTTGTTGATTCTAGAGATGGTTTTTTCAATTCCTAGGTGGCCACCAAATGCACCGGAATGTAGTTCCGTGAATACTGTTTGACGCAACTCTTGTGGGAGAGCTAGTAACAAGTCGTTGCCTGGAGTGTTTACACTTTTATAATATAACAAACCTTTTGATAAACGGAAATTTGGCCAATTATCATTAATGAATTTTAAGCATTGCTTAGACAATTGTTTAGGCATGGCTTGGTGCTGCAATTTCTTTATGATGGCGTTATAAATAGTGTCTTCCTTTTGTTGCTGCTGCACGCACGAAAATTCAGAACGAGATCTTATTTCACTGATCGCATTAATAGGTATGCGAGACAATGTGTCGGCGTTTGAGTGTTTCTTGCCTGGACGGTATAAAATTTCAAAATTATACTCTTGAAGTAATAATGCCCATCTCATGAGCCTTGATGACGGTTCTTTGTGATTTAGCAAATACCGTAATGGTGCATGGTCTACTATGGCATAGAACTTTTTGCCCCAGAGGTATTCCCTGAAATGCTTGATAGTAAATACTAAGGCAAGTGCTTCCTTTTCTACTGTTGCGTAATGCTTCTCTGCTTTTTGTAAAACTCGACTTGCGTAAGCAATCGGGTGATCGACACTATCGACCATTTGACTAAGGACGCTACCAATTGCCAGTTACTAGCATCGGTTTGTAAGTAGAATGGTTGCTCAAAATTCGGATAAATCAAGATGGGTGGAGATGTTAGAGCTTTTCGCATAAGGTTAAACGCTTCCTCATGGTGATCCGTCCAAACAAATTTTTCCTCTTTCTTTATAAGGTTAAATAGTGGCGCAACAATACGAGCAAAATCTTTTACGAATCTTCTATAATAGCAGAAAAAAATTGTATACCCAAAAATTGTCTCGTTTGTTTTACATTTTTTTGGTCTTGGATAATTGACAATTTTCTCAATATTGTCTTGTAATGGCGTAAGGCCTTGGCGTGATATGACATGTCCTAGAAAGCGAACTTCGCTCTTGGCAAACTCACATTTAGCAGGCTTTAGTTTTAGGTTATACTCAGTCAGACGTTCGAATATAATGTCCAATTTTCGCAGATGGTCTTCAAAGGTTTTTGAGAAAATTATGATATCGTCGAGATATGTAATGCACTCGATGAATTGCAGTCCCGCTAAAACTAAGTCTAGAGCGGAAATAAATGTCGCGGGGCTATTACTGAGCCCAAAAGGCATTCTTAAAAATTCATAATTTCCAAAACAAGTAGTAAGCGCTGTCTTATGCCGATCCTCTTCCGCCACGTCAATCTGCCAGTAACCAGATGCTAAGTCGAAAGTGGAAAAATATCTGGCCTCATGTAGACAGTCGGTAATGGTTTCCAACTGTGGCAGTGGTTGGTGTTGTGAAAGGAGGCCTGAGGCCTATTATTTGATTCATATCTACGGTTAACCGATGGCTCAAGAGTTGAAATTAGCTTGCCTACTTTCTCAGTCAGCACAAAGAGTTGTTTTGTGGCATTATCCGTACTGTCATCTGCTAACACCTTCCTACGCATCTCCTCTTTCGAGGCTATGAGAATGGCAGCGTCCAACGAAGTCGGCTCGAGACGCAATAGCGGCTTCTTTAATGAGGGGGTAACCCCTGCTAAAAACGCTTCTAGTGCCAGCGTTTTCCGAACATCCTCATCATATGAATTATACGCCAATCTGGTTAGTTTTTGTATATCGGCCGCATAACTGGCAACCGATTCACCTGGCTGTTGCTTCCTATTACGGAGTTGCATCGCGTTGTATCTGTTCATTTCTGGTGTATGCAATAAACGGTGGAGGTCTTCTATTAGAACGTCAATGTCGTCTTTCGAAGCTGCTGGTAAACTATTATAAATTTCTCTGGTATGGCCCGTCAAATAGATCGGTAGAATGGCTAGTTGCTGTTCCCTCTTCCAACCTAAGGCCTTCGCTACTATCAAAAATTGAGTTGCGGACTCACCGAATTGATATTTTGGATCCTGAAGATCTCCCGAAAATGTCTTCAACGTTACACCGCTTGCTGCAGACGGTAAGGTTGGTCGTCGACTGTCTTCTATCTCGACTAAGGCATTACTGACATTCTCCATTCGATCAACCAGGTCTTCGACCGTTGCCATGAGTCGTCCTCTCGTGAGATAAGGCACGTTGACTTAAATAAAAACGGGTCAGTCAATAAAGGATTAATCTGTGTGGAATCCCGGACACTCTTGCACGATTTTAGCGTAAATTTTTTTTGATTAGTTAATCAGAGCTACGGTTATGTGTAAACAGATGTCCTACAACATCAAAGTCGTATCGGTATGATGTTATTTATTATACTGTATGACCGTATGTAGATTGCTACTGTATTACTGTATATTTTCAATGATGGACAGAATAGGCCTATTCAATATGATATATAGGAAATTATACTTTATTGAATGATACTACCGTACACGTTAAGAAATACTGTGATATGTAAGAATTGTTAATGAAGACAATACTACCGTACTGTAATAGTTTTACTTGTAGAATAATTGACTGTACTGTATGATTAATTATAGTACGTACAATATATTTTAATGCACTGTTCTTACGTATCGCTTCAATTTAGAATTTGCCGACACTTATTTATATGGCACCCTTTAGATCTCGGATGACGGGACTCGCGCGCGAACGTGGATGTATTCGCTTCAATAGAGGCACCCACTTTTAATCTCTTAACAGGAAACCCGTGGAAGTACTACGCTCTTTATTTCAGAGCCCCCCACAAATTTATATACCGCGGTAATCTGGGAGGTACTACGCTCGTTTTCTTCGAGCCCTCCTCTCAATATATATTTCGAAGCTGTCGCTTTTGGACAAACCACGAACTCACACACGTGGATGTACTACGCTTCCCTGAGCCACCCACTTTTATAAGAGAACAGAAGGAATACTTTATATCTGTGAACTTAGCGCGCTTATCAAATTATGGCCAAAACTGACTGATATCTCACTTATAAACTCACTTAAATCTCTCTTCTTCGCACACGGAGCAGCTGCTTATGGATAAGACTGTAACGTGAATATACTTACCGGCACCGGGTCACCGAACTGATGTGAAGATTTTACGGAAGATCGAAGTAAAGAGGGAAAGATAAACGCTGTGGGAGTTCCACTTATGTAACTTAGTTTATTTATATGTTAGCACTCTGGAAATATTAATTCTATTACTACCGTCTCAATCGACTTTCCTCAACTATATTACGCTTCCAGCAATCACAAGTTCACGTTTACCTTTCCCAGAGTTAGTGTCACCCACTAAGGCTTACTCAAGATAAAATAATGATATCGATAGACACCGTATATTATGCCTATGTGGGGAAGAGCTAAAAGGATGAGCAGCGTACAAAATGAAGCACAAAAGAATACTCAGTTCGGTGACGACAACTGTTCGGTCGTTGAGTTATATATACTGTACTACCATCCTCTTCCTAAGCATCCGCACCGGATGCGTCCACTGCCTCGAAAGTCATAAATCAATCTTGATGGAAAAGTTCGTTTGACAATTTTGACACATGAGTCTGATATAATTTCACTCCCACTTCCGCCTCTTCATCTTGTGATTGAGCTCGCGTGCCGATTTGTGATGTAATTATTTTCACCTCTTCACCCGTGGACTTTACAACTTGTTACATTTTCCATTTTTTCCAACTGTCGTATTTCATATTTCAGCCCGGTTACATGTGTGAGGAAACATAAACTGCATAGATAGTAGGCCTACTGGTACTCCGTATAAATGAGAGCTACCTATTATACAATATCATTCACACTTTGATAGTAGTAACTGTCTCCGCAATACAGTTTAATTTTATATCTGTTGAGGCTACATTGATGACGTTTAAGAGTCTGGAAATTTATCGCGTGCCGCTAACTTATCAAACACTCCACGATCCGCTGTCAAATGTTCTGGTATTAGGCCCTAGGTTGCATTGAAATCCACTGTTCATGGCCGGCGTATTTTCTTTAGCGTGATCACATCACAAACTGCCACTGAAAGAGCAAAACATCGCATTCAAAGAAGCTGATCGCAATGAACTTCAAAAGATGTAAATGGGTCCACATTGCTATTCAGATTCAAGAAATGACACCTTGTCAATCATAAAATCATGCTGCTGAAAATTGAATTAAAAACATGACATCTCAGCCAAGAAGCTCTCGATAAGATCTCAGCATTTCCTTGAAGACATACAGCGATTTGCTATATAATACAGCTCATGAAATTCCCTTGATCATCTGCTTACTTTTCGTCTAATTAAGATGCTTTGCAGCAAATACTCCTTCGTTTTGATATCCAACTTGTTTCATGGTAACACTGTAAACTGTAGGGCACTAACTTAGACACGAAGCCGAAATTTCGTGCCAGTTAGTGCCCTTCTAGTGCCTCAAGGCAGCAGTGGGCGTCACTAGGCACTAATAGGCACCAAAAGCCAAATATTTGTTTATCCAATGAAATCGAAGGAAAACTCAATGTGCACGACCTCTACACCACGAACTTCGTGGCTACTCTAGCCTTGTGTTGGTTAGAATTGATGCCTAAATTTCGTGCCTAATTCAAGAAAAATTTCGTGCCCTCGAGTTTACAGTGTACTCACGAAGGGGCTTCATGTCAGTAGTATTGGCAAAATTTTAGCTTTTTAACAACTGCTCAAATAATTTTTTGGATCACAGGAAAGTGATCTCCGTAATAAATTGAATCTTTTCATATAAAAATTTTCACTGAATGCAGATACTTTTTAGAGTCGACAAATTACTCTATGGTGGGTGCGACCTGCATTTCAAACACGGCGCGAGCTCAGTGAATTTGAACAACTTATTCCCCATCTTTCGTCGAATGACCGTGAAGTACAGGGTGGCGCACGTAAACCGCCAGATTTTAAACTTTTATTACTCCTCAAATATTCATCCGATCGTCATGAAATTTCGACTCATACTAGTTTGGAGTATAGGATTTATGATGATTATGCCTGTTGTACTGAGAATTGTCAGAAAATTCTGATTCTATTGACCGAATAACATGTACTCATTTTGTTGACATACCAACAATGTATCTTAACATGTAAAATTTAATGATAAACTTTTCCCTTTATTTCCCTCACGTCTTTATCAATAGTGACCAAAACGAATTAAGGTAAATGTTATAGAAAACATATATTAAATGAAAAACATAAGAAAAAAGTGTTAGTAGTCATCGAACTTCAACGTGTCCTCCTAAATTCTCGAGGACGGATTCGAGTCGCTTTTGGTAGGCCAGAGCAGTTTCTCGATTCATCTCAGTTGTCACTTCTTGAAATGCTTGTATGATGCGGTCCTTCAGGTCTTCCATGGATGTTGGCCGTGTATGGTAAACCTTGGACTTGACAAAACCCCACAAGAAGAAATCGCAACGCGTCAGGTCAGGTGAACGCGGTGGCCACGGCATGTTAGGAGATCCACGTCCCATCCATCTGCTAGGCATCTTCTTGTTCAACCACTCACGCACAGGAAGTCCTCAGTGTGGAGGTGCACCATCCTGCATGAATATGATGCTCCTGCCTCCTCTGTCCGACTGCACCCATGACCAAAATTCCTCCTGTAGCATCTTGAGATACCGATCCTTGTTGACGGAGGCGTCGAAGAAGAACGGTCCGTAGATACCTGATTGGCTGATTGCTGCCCAGACGGAGGTGCGTGGCGATTGCATAGACTCTTGCTTGATCCAGTGAGGGTTCTGGTTGGCCCAATAACGACAATTGTGGCGATTCACACCACTATCCAGATGGAAGTGAGCGTCATCGGACCAGGTTAGTTCCACTAAATGGCTCGGGTTGGCTTGAATGCGTTGTAGCTCCTGTTCTGCGAACTCGAGAACTCGTTCCACATTCTGCTCCGTTCGTTCAGAAGATGACCGGTCAAGCTTGACAGTCACCACACTACCACTGGTCATAAGGTTTCTGTGCCACCGCTTTCTGGTACGGGCATCCGGTGCTCTCGCGTTCTTGCCATACTCTGAATGATAAAGCCTTTGTACCTCCACTGGACTCTTGAGCCATTCGTACCAAGCCGCGCATTTTGCTCGTTCTGCAACCGAATAATCATCCATTCTTCTATGTTCGATTCTTTTCAGATAGTGATTTAATCGTCGAGTGGTATTTTATATGACATGGAAGTAACTGAACAATATTCACTTCAAGACTGCGCTTCACTTCAATTCGTTGTGCAGAATACGATTCATGTTAAGTTAATTAACTTAATCTAGATTTTCGATGTCAACAAAATGAGTACATGTTATTCGGTCAATAGAATCAGAATTTTCTGACAATTCTCAGTACAACAGGCATAATCATCATAAATCCTATACTCCAAACTAGTATGAGTCGAAATTTCATGACGATCGGATGAATATTTGAGGAGTAATAAAAGTTTAAAATCTGGCGGTTTACGTGCGCCACCCTGTATAATTCAAATATCTGAGAATGACTCCTGTCACATTTCATCACCTTCTGTTATTGGTGACTAATCAGTTAACAAAGGAATCTATTCGAGAACCACTATCGACCTTATCGTCCAGGTGTTCCGAGCAAGATCTATCAATCCGATTTCATTGAAGACAGTCCACGGTCAGCAACGTCGTAAGAGAAAGACGTGCTCAAGAACAAAGGGAGAATGACTCGGAAATTCGAAAGTTTTAGTTTCCGAAGCTGGTATTTCAGCTGTGAATTCAATAGTCTCGGAATCAGATTGTGGCAGTAAAGACAAATCGATTGATGTAATTTGTGATGGTAAGTGCCAGAAATTGACGATGATAAACAAGATATTGTACCACTGCATAGGATAACTGAACGAGGAGCGCATGAGACACGTCCGTTCGCTACGGCGTCAAGACTGCTTATGAACTGCCGTACGAAATTGCTGCATTCCGATTGTTAAGGATGCTTCACATCTATCAATGTCATTTCTTGACTAAACATAAACTTGGTTAATGATTTTAGTTCAATATACAGTCACAGAACGTAATCAAAGCAACTTAAACAACTTGAAATTCTGTAATTATGCAATTCACATAATCATTTGCATAACGGCAACGCACCTACTTTCATGTTTCTCCAGGTAAAGTGGTTCGCGACGATTAGTGCACAATACAAAGCACGGACACGAGTAGGAAGACTGCATTCAAGCGGTACTTCTGTTGATATTCGAGCAAGCTGCGGAGGATTCACGTGAATGGATGGATCGGATTAGGAATAGCGGTGTAGAATTGCCCGTAGTAATTACAATTTACAACACCAAATGGAAGTGTTGAAGTTACTTTATTTTAACGCCAATGCTGCTCTTGTGCTTGTTCTCAAGTCAAAATTGTCTCAAAATGGTCTTGATAGAGTTGCCCCAGGGAGAGCCTAAAAATTGAATTTCAAATAACAGAATCGTTCTCAGCAGCATCTAAAGTACATTTCTGTTCTATTTGACCGTTTGAAAGTCGCGCCCAACTCCATAGTCATCGAACGGCATTGATTTTCCTGTCACTGAAACCGTTTGTCATCGAAATTTTATTCTTAGGCTTTTCTGCACGGTTTTATCAGAGCCGAATTTCAGGGCCTTTGAAATCCCGTGTTGACCTGCAATGGACATGAGTGGTAGTTTGTACATCTCAAATGCAGGCAGCATGATTGCCAAATGATGCACATTATGTAGGCTACAGACGTTCGCGAAGAGCACATTAATCGCAAATGAAAGCTAGTAAGCGACGTGAAATTTGAGTAATAATTCACGTTCATGCTTGTGAGGCGCCTTCAGACTTGTTGTCAATCATCAGAGATAACTTTCCATAACTGAACAGGTATCTTTCAAGCTTGACAGCGGGTTCAAGCGAGTTCAAGAACTTGTCATTGTATTATATTATCTGATGGCGAAAACGTTCGGGTGTTAACTTTTTCATTTGTCTTATTTTACACTTGAATAAAGTATGAATTCGAGAATAGTTGTGTCTGCAGTCTATAAATTTACCAACGACAGACATTGCTTTGATTATTTGAAAAATCGGTAGAGCATAAATGGTGAAAATGTCATATTCTCGCTGCAATGTAATCCGCAAACAATTAGCGGAAGGGTGTCGTTGTTCTCATAACGCACCCTGTTCGTTATTCATGATGTTTGTTCATTAATTGGATAGAATTTTGTGGACATGAGAAAAATGTGGAAGGAGTTCGAAAAGACTTATTTAGCTCATTTTAATGAACCTTGTATATTCGCACTTAAATCGCTTAATCACACCAAACACAGCGCGTTTTATGAAAAAGTGAGAATATGACAGTTTCAGTCTTTATACTCTTACGTCAGCACTGTTTCTTTCCTAGGTCACCTAATTCGAAGAGCAAAAGAAAGCTCAGAAAATGCTCGTTCTCCTCGCGCCTCATTCATTATCATACTCACATGTCTTCTTATTGAAAAATGCTATTTGCAAACTGAGCTTGGACGCAGTGTCCATTTAGAATGCTCGTTCTACGACGAGGAGACCTAATTTCAAATGCGGGTCGAGTCAAACCTAAGGCTGCAAATATAGATGCACTTCACTTTCTCGAACACAACTGAAAGACCATTGGTTAATTTGAAAATGTTCAGCCTCATGGAAGAATAGACGCAAGCTCAATATTCTTCCGAACATTAGCAATTACTTAAAGGCAGCCTCGACTAGACTTAACTAAGTTCTTATCCTGCTTAATCGTTGAGCTCCTCCATTTGTTGTTCAACTTTTGTTTGACCAATGTGATCAGATTTCCTGAAAGATTGCTATTAGCTTCGATATTTTCTTTCTGGTAGGATTTCTGACAATCTGATGCAATGCTGATGACAATTGAAATGAATTGGAAATCGAAACCAGTTTGTTCCATGAGAAACGAGGGATTACTTAAGGGCAATAAACGTGACCGATTTCTGATGCAATCTTCAGTAACATCGATGGGCTTTGATTATTACATCATGACGATTAAGTTTTCCATTGCAATTTACATGAACAGATACCGGAAGACCGCAGGGCCAAGTCAAGAACTTTGACATAACGGAGAAGTTGAACGGCGATAGTATCTCTCCTGACAATTTTGTTGCGATTGAAAAGTTTTCATCCATACAGACCGATTTCATCTGAGAAAGATATCAAATTCTGATGACATTTACATAATTCCTTGAAGAACTGACCACATTTCTGGGTTTTTGAAGATGAAAGTTGCGAGAATGAACTGTTTTTAACTCTGCTAATAGTGAAAGAAGTAATCTGGTTATCTGAATTAATAGCCAAACTGAATTTAATTTTTTGACAATCGAATCGCAGTGTCGTTAAACGAAACTGAATTGTTTTGCTTATATTAACAGGTAGTTCGATTTTCCGTTGACCAAGTCGGTCTCTCCAATTGGAGAATCTGATGCTCTGTAATGAAGCTTTCAATATTTCAATGAATATTTAATATGATAATCACAAACTTTCGAAATTAAACCCTTTGTGATTAGAATGGGTTGGATCTCAACGACACCAAGTGCCTCAACTTGCCAACAAAACTGGTGTCTATGTCGAGAAACAAGTCTGTACAAATAAATGCAAGAGGTCCTGCAACATGTGAAAGTTCAGTGTGTGGACATCTTTAGAATTTGCTAGTAATAGGCTTACATAAAGTTCTTATCAATGTTTCTTTCGATCATCCTTTTATGGTGATCAGACTCATATCAAAATAAACAAGTCAGCCGATATTAGTTCAATTTACTGATATTTAGGCCTACAGTTAGGAAAATCATGCTGACAAAAATATTTAAAAAGAATCATCCAACGCCTATATGGAAAGTTTCTGTAAAGAATCAATTTTTCTCATTCACTTCCCTTTGAAGCCTTTAATTTGATAATGATCAGAAGGGCCAACATTATGGAGAAAACTTAAAAAGTCTACACACCAAACGATTCGAAACAAACTGAGGATTATTATGATACCAAAACGTATTAAGTATGTCTATCTAGATCTAATACTACGGTGAAAATTCTATCGACGAGAGTTACAGAAAATACAACCACACGTACACGAGTACACTGACAGAGTTTTTTTTGTTCAATAAATATGAATTACTCCTGCGCATCATTCCCAAAGTAAGTATATAAGTAGTATGGAATCAATGGTTGATTTGTGACGACATCTATGATATTACTTTTTCGCCAGCTCTTATAAGCAGTTTTATTTGATATCGCAATTGACAACAGAATATACCTTTTGCCACAGCTGTTGTCTCAACCGGCACAGTTGTTGGCAAATTAAGATTTCTACATACTGCGTCATTATCATTTCTAATGGAAACATTTGCATATCATAGCACCATTTTGACAAGCTAAGAATTCCAAGTCTTCTAAACTGGCATAGTTGTTGGCAAAACCAGCATACTTGTTGTCAGTAAATAATTTATTACAGATATCATTGCTCTATCGCAGTTGGCTATGGTACCTTAAACGTTTCATAATAGGGGATTCATGTCATTTTCAAATCAATTTGATCGAAAATGCCAGGCGCACGAATCACCCAGATCGATCGTGACCGTTTGATTGATGCATACTTAGAAGGTCGTGACTATATTGAATTGGCCGATGCACTGTCCATTAGTCAGCGTTCGCCCTACCGCATTATAATGCAATTCAAACGAACCAACGAACGTACTGCCTTGCCAACTGGAACACCCCCTCCAAAGAAGATTTCACAAGAAATGAGGGACGATTTGATTGACTTTGTGGGAGATAAACCTACAGCAACTCTAGACGAAATGAAATCGTTTTTACTCAACAAATATCCTGGCCGAGCGTTTTCAACAACAACAATTCGGCGCAGTTTGGATGGCGCCTTGATCACTCTTAAACTTGTGCGTTCTGTTCCATTTCAGTGGAACAGCTCCAAAGTTAAAGAGGATCGAGCTGTCTATGCTCAATGGATGATGTCCACGGGTGTCACCAAAAACCTGATATACGTCGACGAATGTGGGTTCAACATTTGGACGGCCCGCAATTTTGGACGATCCTCAGGTAGTAGAGCAGTGAGAATGGTCGATGGACAGCGAGGCCGAAACCTCACCCTTGCTTTGTCGGTGTCTCCTCAATTTGGACTAGTACACCATGTCTTTGTGACGGGAGGGATGACTAAGGAGGGATACGCAGTGTTTCTGAGTGAAGTATCCTCCTTATTGGAGGATGATGAGATAACCATCATCCAAGATAACGCTCCTTCCCACCGCGACTGTCCATTTCTAAGTGATATTCATGATGTGAAGTGTCTCCCCCGATATTCTCCATTCCTCAACATAACTGGGAATGCAATCTCATGTCTTAAGAGTGCAGTAAAAAGACAGCTATCTTCACAAGAACTGCAACTTAAATTTTCCAACCGGCAGTTAGCGACTGAAGAAGGAATCACTCTTCAGCAACTCCGACTCCAAATTTTGCAGTGATGCATCATGAGCAAGATCAACGAAATATCTTTGTCGAAGTGCCACAGTTGGTTTGGACATACCTTGACATACATCGATCGCTGTCGTGAACGCGAAAGCATTTTTGCCTGACTTTACCTAACTTCCGTCGAGTTAAGATATTTTTCAATAAACTCTTTAATGTAATTTATCGTTTTACAAAATGTTAAATGGCTAAAAATATCTGAAAATTTTGCATATATAAGCATTAGAGCAGCGTTATTTTATAAATAAACCACATAATGGCGGAACATAGCTAAATTAATCTTGATCTTATGGGACACAGCTCAAATAGGGGTAAAAACAAAATTTCTTCCCTTATAGAAGATACCATACAAAAAAAGTATTAAAAATTGAGTGAATGAAAATCAGAGTAAGCCAGAAACTGCCACTCATCTTTCGCATCGAGCATAAAATTGGGTGTCATCAACGTGTAAATATGTCATCAACTTCATCAACTTAAAAGTAAACAATAAAGTAGGCATACTAACTTGATAATCTGTACACAAATTTTAGACTGGATGCACCATTTTGTTACATTATATGTTTGCTGGACACATTAAAAAACATATTGGTAAAAAAGATTTGAATTAAAAATAGACTACGATATTCACATGGGCAGTGATTCCCGATCTTTTTGATAATCATGATATCCGTCAATTTCAAACTAAAAGTAAAGATATCTGATCTACTGCCAACAACTGTGCTGGTTATGACAACAGCAATGCCGATTTCAGATAGTTATAAAGAGATTGTCCACAAATATGGAAGTTATGCCAATATCAGCTATGTTGATTGAGAGAAGATATTGAAGGATTGCCAACAACTATGCTGGTTGAGACAACAGCTTTGGCAAAAGGTATAGTACATATTGAAATATTGAATGGAAGGGACTGAATAGCTATGTCAAAACTATGAAGTAGTGAAAAATTACATAGTTATCCGTAGACATCTGGAAGACAAAAATATGTGATGAAGATCCATTTCTATGACTAAAATGCTAGATTCGATTAGGATTGATTATTAAGGTGCTTAATAGACGACTACTAACCACTCTATACGATTTAAGGGGGGGGGGGACTTGTGATTGCATTCATGTACTGTGTATGAACGTCTTTACAAACTTTTGCCCACTGAACATCTGAAGATATTTGTATCGAATCTAGAAATACTTGTACTTCATTTTCTTATTCATGACCAGTTGTACATACATTTATTGATCAGTTTTAGATTTCCATTCACGAATGTATGTTGGAAACATGATGGACCTTACCTACATTATATACTATCCTATTCATAATTTTTTCATCTGATTATGAAAGCATACTATGTGAAACATAATAATTATTTTATTGACATCCTAACATCTGATTGTCTTCTCACATCAGAGTATTCCCTTGTATTTCCTTCTATGATCAATAGCAGTATTTGATGATCCGTGTTGAGATAACAATTTATAAAGAAATAGTCAAATTCTGAAATGTTGTCACTAAATTATTGATGTATCACGTAAATGACTGTTTTTGTTAGTGATGAAAATAATGAAAAATGATGAATGACGCTCCAGCCTTAAGCTGCAGACACTTTGTATTAATTGCATTCGAGTATATTGAGCAATTAATACAATAGTTCCTCGGCTTTCGGCAAATCCCTGAAAAGTAAAATTATATTCACAACAGAAAAAGGAAAGCAACACGAAACATTCAGATGCAGATGAAAGCATTTGTGACGCAGATTTGATTTCATCGGTTGGAACATCACAGGCTGCATCAATTCACAAAAGGCCTTCAACCGAAATTTGTATTATAAAGCTATATAGAATAAACCACAAAACGTTTCACTTTTGGTTTGATCACTTGTTCCAATTAAATTTCGAGTGCTGTTCATTCAAGTTTTTGTCTAGACGTTGCGAATAATTATCAATTAATTCCACCGTACATGGTCATCTAACATCGGTATTAAGCATTTCAAAGTGCAGTACAGACTACTGAATGCTGATTGCCTCATACTGCTTCACGATGTTGACAAAAATGCACATATATAGGGCTGATCAAAAGTAACTTCCTAATGCAATGTTTCAATCATATTTCAATATTTCAATTTCAATACTCCAAGAACGTAATAGACATGAATAGCATTTTTTCATGACGGAAATTTACTGGGCATTCAAGTTCATGACAAATTATTTTTGGCCGCAAAATCTCTCAGAAATTTTGTTATTTCGCTGTGAATACCCCGCTGTTGCTCATCTTGCGAATATGTAGGCTATCTTTATTTTAACAAATTATATTTCATCTAAAGGCCTACTAATAATTGCTTCAGCATGATTTCGAAAATTTTTTAACATTTTGAATATGCCTACTCCTAGAGATTAAACAAGTGCATCAATTTGTACCTTCTGATATGCCTACCGCTGTTCTCAAACATGTTGATTTCACATCAAATTAAAAACTGTACAATAACTGAAGAATAATGATGATCATGTGGAAATTGCGGACGAGCAGCGACTACGAATTGCCAAGAAGACAAATTCAGTATATCATTACATGTACATGCTAAAAATCTGTAAAATTTCCAATAAATTTGATACTATGAAACGTTGGTAACATGTTCAGTAGACAACCACTTCTAAGAAGCAATTGCTTAATTGTAACAATGAATGCCTAAATAAATTATGCGGAATATTTAGAATAGAATAGAATAGAATAGAAAAGTGTTTTATTCAATCAAATAAAAATCAAAACGTACCATACATAATTCAACATTGATGCAAATATATGTTAAATACATTCATAAGAAGACATGCAGTGACATGTGAACACCATAGATTGGTTTCATAACTTTTCATTGAGAATATTTGCTTAAAAGACAAACCATAAAAGGAAAAAAAAGATGATTTCATTTTTACGGTTCTACAAAGAGGTATGCATGGAAGATTTGAATACACAAGACGTTTAGGTATCAAACGATGAACACAATTACTAACACTAGATTCTGCATTTAAATAAAGTCTTTTGCTTAACATAAAGCGACGCTTTGAAATTTCATCAATGGAGCAGTCACACTTTCTTTCACTGTTTCTATAAATGATGCGATGTGCTCTTTTGTCTATTCTTTCTAATCGCAGAGACAATTTTCTATTCAAGCTCACAAATACGGGACATGCATTCTCCAAAATAGATCTAACATAAGATGTATAGATGATATGCAATTCTTCATGAGATACAAACGGGCGCCGTGTACGTAGAACATGAAATCGTTTGTTGGCAACTTTGATAATTTTGTCAACATGACAATGCCAAGACAGATCATCTGCAATATTAATGCCAAGTACTGCTACCGAAACAGTAATATTCAAGGGGAAATTGTACAGACTGGGATTGCGCAAAACTTTTCTCTTAAGACATAACATTACATTTGATTTCATAAAATTTATTTGCATGTCATTTCCTTCGCACCAAAATTTTACATCCATTATGACATTCTTGACGAGGCTCTCAACATTTGAAACTTCAGAATCAAATACTGGTACAATTAATGTGAGATCATCGGCATACTTTACACAATACACATCATTGTCATGGTCGCATTTATAGTCCCCAAAAAAAGAGGCAAAGATAAAAGGGGCGAGAACAGTTCCCTGAGGAACGCCAGACACAACATCAAAAAAAGTGGAATCAGTATTCAATAAACGAACACAAGCAGTTCTGCTACTTAAATAATTTTCCAGCCACAAAAGAAAACCAGTGGCTTTGAAACCTTAATCACAAAATTTTCTCAACACTATGTTATGATTTAACTGATCAAATGCTCTTTTAAAATCAAAGGTTATCAAAATTGAGCCATAACAGATAGGGTTATCAAAATTTTCACACAGTTTGTTCACGATGGAAAGGACGGCTGTAGTGGTAGAGCCACCATTTCTGAAACCATGTTGCTCAGGGCCATATAACTTTAAAAAGTCGGAATACATGCGCTTTAAAACAAATTTCTCTAGCAGTTTTGCTGGTAGTGTGGTTTGGGTCATTGGACTGAGTTTATCAATTCTCACTGGAGTCACTTTAGGCACGGGACCAATAATACTGCACTTCCAATCTTTCGGGAATACACGTTGATCTATAGACGCTTGGAAAATTGTTGTAAGTGGTCTTGAAATTGAATAAGGTAACTGCTTGTATATTTTAGCTGGTATACTTTGATCACCTGAAGATTTGTTAGTCTTGATGTTATGTAAAGCGTTCTGAACTTCCTTCTTGGTAATTTTAAAGCTCCATCCATCATCTTGAATTTCCGGAACACCAACGGATGAATTAAAGGTTTTCGAAATTTTGAATTCATTAGAAATCTTCGACAATGTATTAGATAAACCACCATTTTCGCTTATGCAGTTAGCGAACGCATGTGTTTGTGAATCTTTCCCATTAAAGGCATTAAGTAGCTTCCAAGGACCATTTGATTTGGATTTAATTTTGTTGGCCCAAATAACTTTGCATTTTTGAATCTCTTCTTTAACCTTAATCTTGAGCTGATTATAGCGAGTCCAGTCCCGAGCTCTATATGCTGCCCATCTATCATTGATTAGCTTTTTGGTTATAGGGGTAAGCCATTCCTTATCGTCAGAATTCATTGCAACAAAGTGCTGGGGAATGTATTGATCAACCAACGAAGAGAGTGAATTATGAAAACAGCTCCATTTATCATTGACATTATTCAAATATTCGATTTGAGACCAATCACAATCATTCACAGCTCCATTTAAATTGTTGAGATTGGATTCACGAAGATCATAGATTTTACGAATCGAATAAGTTCTGGCAACTATGGTGTCTGTAGTAGATTTGGGATGACACGTAACAAATGCATGGTCTGCATTGCCAATTGGTGAACCATAAGAAACTTTATCAGCAGTGTAGTGCTGAAACAAGTCATTTGTAATAATGATGTGGTCCAAAATGTTCTCCTTACGTGTTGGTTTGACAATAATATCATTAACATCTAAATCAATACATAGTCTTTTACAATCAAAATGATTCATGTCACCTGCAATGACAAAATTGTGATTGGGTTTTAATGATAAAAGATAGTCAAAGTGATGCAAATAAAATCATAGACTTCACTAAGCTCGCTTGAAGTACAAGATGGAGCTACGTAAATACACATAAAATACATATGCAAAAATGGAAGTTCTATTATTGTGGCTGAAATTTTATCCGTTGTAGGTCAAGCAACATTTATAGTGCGAATAGAACTGAAACAACTACTGACAAAAATGGCTGTGCCACCGCCTTTACGTCCCAAGCGATCATCTCTATAGAGATGATAACCTTGCAAATTCACTAAATTATCAGCAATATTTTCATGAATCCAGGTCTCTGTTACACATATTAAATCACAGTTCATAAAATTGGAAACAGCGTACAATTCATCTACAGTCCGTTTCATAAAAAGTGGATCATCCTAAAATTTGACTAAATAAAACATAAGTATGATACAGAAAGCATTTTTCATGTTATTTCATGTCCCTAATATATTTAAATGTCCTTATATAATCTGATAAGCTATGATACAGTAACGGTTCTTAAGAAGCTAATATTTTGTGGCCCTACCCTTATTGTCAATGACATTACCAATTCGTCTAGGCATTGATTCGATGATATCATTGATTTTTGACTGATCTAACTTTCTCCACTCTCTTTTTAACAGTGACATAAGTTGTGATACGCCATCTGTAGGTAGCAGTGAACGACGAACGTTACGTTTTAGAATACTCCATACATTTTCTATGGGATTCAGATCAGGAGAACGAGCTGGCCAAGATAATGTCCTAAGCCCTAATTGAGACTTGCATAAGTAGACTCTACTACTCCTGTGACACGTAGCATTATCATCCATAAATAACCAAGTCGATGGATCACCAAGTTGATCTGTCATTTGGTCAATGTTCATTCGTAAAACATTCACATAGCGTTCAGAATTCATGGTTCCTTGCTGTATGTGAAGTTCAGAGCGGCTATTGGTCCAAATGCCAGCCCAAATCAGTAGAGCGCACCACCTTGTACCCGGGGACGATGTAAATGTCTCGGAATTTCCTGATCAGATTTTATCCATAATCTCAATCGACCATCACTATCCTTCAGACAGACTGATGCCTCATCAGACCAGACAACCCGATCCCATTGATTTCGCCAATGACAATGACTCATTGCCGATCTGAGACGTCTTTTTGTATGCTGATCTGATAATTCGATCTGAGAGGGCCTCTTACAACTCTTGAAATTCGACTCAATAAGTCTTCTACGAATAGTGGACTTAGAAATAAACGAGTCTAGTGCAGCCATCTCAGTTAACGAGAGACTTGGATCAACTTTAACAAATCTCAAAATTAGGCGGTCTCTACGTTTGGATGTTTTGCGTGGACGGCCAGAGCCCTCTTTATAAAACCGTCTCGAAAATCATCATTATGCCATCAATGCACATTTGTGTAAGGGACATTGAGTCGCTTGCTTGTAGCTCGCAAAGAAAACAACCCTAGTTCTAGCAAGGCTGACACTTTGCCTTTTGTGAATGCGATCTCGTTATTGTTCATTTGTGCTTTGTATTGTTTTCAACTGGTAAGAGATAGATTTCTAGCTGAAAGCAATCAGGAGTGCTGCCAACACCACCACAACGAAGTCAGGAAGCTATGGAACATGAAGTCCAGTTAATCACATGTAGCAGTTACATTATTGTTGATGAATAATGGTGCTGTACTGGCTCTGATTGACCGATTTTCTTTATTTTTGTTTTGCTTGATAGCTTTTGGCTTGTAGAACAACATATTACATAACAAAGGAAACAAATGTAATTTTATAAGAGTGAGGTATGATTTTGTGTAACATTGCTAAATGAAGATCAAATCATCTACTACTTTTTTATCTATAACAGGAAAACAACTCAATATTCATGCTTGAAATTTCCAACAATGATATTAGTAAGCACAACTGACATATCTTCCAAATTTCAGAGAAATGCGTTCAAGTTTGGCGGAGTTAGACAAAGTTGAAGTTAAGGCGATGTTAAAGGGTGATCCATTTTTTATGAAACAATCTGTACTTTAGGCAGCAACGATTGGATATTTACTAATGAAATAGTTGGATACTTATTAATTACACTTTCCTGTACAGTAAAATTCTCAATCAAAAATGCTGCTTACCAGTAAAAGAAGACGAGTTCGTAACCCCTGTCAAGTTATCCGATGGTGGGTCATTGCTATTAGGCTTTTGCCTCTGTCGCTCTTTGTTTGCTTTTCTTAGTGCTTGCTGCATCAGCGTCAGATCTCGGTTAATAAACATATGCTTGTAAGTGCTCGAGTCTTTCAGCTTCTTAGCATTAAGCAACGCAGTTCGTTGGAAACTTTTGGATTTACACTTGACCTTTAGTGGTCGATGTTTTCCAAGTATTTGTCGGCCAACACGGTGCACGTTGTCGATCTCCACGTCTGTAATATTTATATCACGAAGTACGCTGATAACACTATCATGATCACTCTCCTTTCTTTCCGCTAAGTTCCCTTGAGCAGACTCAGGAACGCCAAAGACCAAAAAGTTGTCTTGCCCGTCTATTCGCTGCTGGAGCTCATCAGCTGCGTCATTCATGGTCTTACTTGTTTGCTCGAGAAAATTACTCTCAAAATAGTCATATTTTCTCTTCAAATCATCGAAATTGCGCTGCAATTCAGCATGAGCATCGAAGAGTGCTGAGAACTTCGAAAGGTGAAAAGAAAAACTTTCATTTATTTTGACTTGAATCATGGAAACTATTTCGTCTTTAAGAGCTGAATAATTGTAGGGAGTCAAGCGGTTAATTATAAATTAACCGGTTAACCGACGAGAAATTAACCGGTTAACCGGTTATCCGATGTAATACTAGTAATAGATGTTTTTCAATTCCATGTGACTATACAAGGCTTATATAGTCGCACTGAGTATAGTGTATGAGTATATGCATGTTTGCCTGTTATACCAGTTGAGTAAGCTCGCTTACTTTATGGACATAAACATTTTCTACTGATTGCTTGTAGGTCTACTTCCTTAATATTTTATTTTCAAGAATACTGTTATGTTTTAGTATACCCTCGTGAATATTTGAGTTCATTCCGTCTGGCTAACTTGAACCTAAAATCAATTTCACGGAATGTGCCTAATTCCATGTTAATTATTCAAAATAATAAATTATAAAATCTAAATCCACTAATGATAATAATAATGTATATTTTACCATAAAATCTGTACAAAACATTCAATGTGAGGTACCAGTGTGGTAATTCACAACTTATATAGGATGTGGCCAGATAATATAAAACAACGGCTACACAAAGCTATCTTTAGGTTACTAATATATTTATGTTATTATTGATACATCAATATAAATATGTTGAATTCCTTGTAGATGGTCATGTGTAGAAGACTGATATCAATTAGAATTACTTTTTATACAAGATCACTTGATATTCCTCTACTTTTAAATTACTTATAATGAGCCAAGACTTATCACAATTGATGTGGTTAGGTAACACATCGCAAGTAACAATATACCCGGTAGGCTATATCATTATTCTCTATTGCTAATCAAAACATCAATCTTATCTGGAATTAAAAACTTCCTTGTTATCATAATGGAATGGATCTTGGATGATCAGATATCAACTATTGTAACAGCAAAATATACGTATAAGAGTATTTTATCAAAACAAATTGTCTGGGAAAACGAAGAAATCAGGTAGAGTTATTGTGATGCAGAAAAACGATGGCTTCTGCTGTTTCGAGTCTCAAGTTCATCCGTTTTTCATTGTAAATATTTCCCATTAAGCTAAAAAGGCGGTCAGAGCTTGCTGAAGTTGCTGGTATTTGTAGGTATAATTTAGCAAGCTTTGCTATTCTTGGGAAACGATTTTCATTTGTCTTCCACCAGCATAACGGGTCTAAATCAGGACTGGTAGATGGATCTAAATCGTAAAGAGCAAACTCCTGTTCCAATGAGCGGCTTGAGTTTTTTTTTGATCCAGATGAACTCAAAAGCATAGTTAATTTGCTTAACTTCCTTCTTTGGCGAATCATTTCCCGGATCCACCATTTGTGGCTCGCAACTTCCACTCATGTTTTGGCGAACCTTCCACTCATGTTTTGGCGGTAGTTGCAATGTAGCAGAAAAGTTGGGAAAGCGTCGGTTAACCGATTAATTATTTTTTAACCGGTTAAATATAATTAACCGGTTAACCGGTTAACCGCTTGACTCCCTAAATAATTGGGATTGACTGCATTCTGTTTCTTACTAAGAATTAAGGCATCAATAAGTTCTTGCTTGGTGATACTTGCTTTACGCTTCATGAGGTCTTCATCTGACAACAAAACAAGTTGTTTAGCAGCATCCATTTCGTTCCGTAGTGGTAAAAGATTTGATTAGATACACACTATCAAAATAGAACCTGGGACCATCGAAGAATGCCAACCAGAACAAGCGTCTTAATGCAATGCGCTATACAACCACGCCTGCAAATTAGCAATGGAATTCAGTCTTGATCCGGAAATCAGAAATCGACGTGCATTTCACGGACTGAATCGATGATGCGTGACACAGCCGCTCAACGACAGACAGAAAGAAGTCGAAGTAAGCACAAATCACTACCGCGGATGGAAATATCGAAGATCGATGAATTATGGGATATTCCTCCACTGACCGAATAAACACTAAGCACAGCGACGTAGCTGAGACGTTGAGGACGCCAATGATGTGAAAAAATCCAAAATGGTGGTCAAACACCAAAGAACAACGGCAAAAGAGATATTGACACGAGAGCGCGAGATACACAGCCAGCCTGCGTGACTAGTAGTTAGAAGTGAACATGCAAAAATATAACCGTTCAGCAAAGACAGTTACCATTTCGACGAATTGTTGCGTCTGAAAACCTCACTGTATAGTTATGGCTGCTGATACCCACTTTTACGTGGGAATAGCTTGGTCTCAGTTGTCTGGTTATTTACACGCAGCATTGCGTGCGAATAGCCTCACGCCTTTGATATCGGATCAAATCAAGCCTTGTTGGCAACTAAAAATTAATTTCATTTTTGCTAATTGAATTGAAGAACCGCTAATTTTCTTTTTTTGAAAGGACCCTCACAAAAAGACTCTCTCAGCTGCCACTACTCTTTCTCTAATAGGCCTAAAATTGTTATTAAAGGGTGTTCGTTATTAAACATAGCAACTTGGAAGAAGCTTTTCGTATAACATTCATGATGCGGTAAACTGGGTTGAATCGGACCAGTAGTGCGAAATTGATCTTGTTGCCCAATCATAATGGTCATGGCGGAAATTATTGCACCTTATGCACTTATCGTCTTTACACATAGTTTCATTATATGCCAAAAATTTGACCGACTTACTGATCCAGTTGATTGTGTCAAACTTTTTTTACAAGATCGACCATTAGACAGAGTGTTTGTCAGCCTTGAGCATCATCATGAACGAGGTTGTGTGGACTATGTAGCTAACCATCACTGAGTTGCAATTAAAAATTATATTTACTTTTACTAAATGAAATGTATGACCGTGGATGGGTGATATCAACTGCATCAGAGTGACTATACTCGTGTTGCAAAACTTTGAGTTGGTTTAATTAACTATCATTAACATCAACTTACCAGACGCCATTTCACGCACAGATCATAATGATTCACTGAACAGCAAAATTTAGAACATCGTGCGCTTTGTGAACAGTCACAGTAGCGACTGACTGTCTGCTTCCTTAACCCTTTCAGTCCGGCAACCTTTATTTTCTTTGAAAAAAATCTTTCTCCTCAGAGATAGTCTTCTTAGACCTCAAATAACATCATTTGAATAGAGAAAACGTTTTTGTGATTTTAGTTACGAGTTAGGACCATGTATCATATATGATACATCCGGACTCAACGGGATCTTTACATAAATTCCAGTTTTAAAAGTTAATCTATGAGTTTGAAGAAATGCGTTATTGTTACATGCTTTTATTATTTGCAAACTATCTTCGAGTTACATCATTGTATCTCGCAATAAAGGTGAAAATTCATAAATGAAGTTGAGGCTATAATTCAACTGAACAAACAAATTCAACCAAAAAACACTACTTTTCATCAGAAAATGATGAAAAATATGGTTAGTTCACTAAGTTATTTACATATTGTGAAAAAGTTTATAACAATTGCGATTTGGTGGAATGCACAGAAATATAGTAGTACATTTCTCACATCGTGTCTGAGTCAATGTATGGCAATCTTTGCACCGCTGTCTTTGGTCAGCCTTCACCATCTCCGGCCAATGAGCGACCAGATCGGATCGAATGTCAGTTTCAGGTATGATGGCAGAACGACGTCGTGTTTTTGCTGGAGAAATTGCTCCGTCCCCGACTCTGCATGGTCGACCTCCCTTTCGTGGGGTGCTGATCATTTCGGGTGTCTTACCTTGGAGACATAATGAGTTTGACACCTTCGCAGAAAACGACAAAAGATCTAATCGACCTCTTGCCGCAACATCAAGTTGATCACAATCTCTTTTATAATGAATCCAAGCGTTTACTAGACACAGGTTGATACTCCAAAAGAAGATAGGTTTGTAAAATTTCCTGGTTTTATGATCGCACCGATAAAGTGACATAAGCATGTCGAACTTATCGACACCACCCATATGTTGATTGTAATGAGTGACAATCACAGGACATGGCACTTGAACCCTCTTCTTTGCCTTTCGATCAAATCGCTGAACATTTGTTATCGGGTCAACTGAAGCATAAGAAGAACTCAGCTGAATTGATCTGTTGTCGAACCAGCGGACGATAGAAATATTTGTTTCTTTTTCTTGACGGCAATCAAAAGAACCACGACCCGTAGTCTGAAGCTCCTTTTCCGATTTCAAAGGACATCCGCGCAAACGATTGGCTCGCAATGTACCAGCTGATTCTATATCGAAGTCTCTCTTCAACATCATCTGAAGTTCAATGAAATTGAAAAAATTGTCAAAATATACTATATGGTTTGCATGGCGAGGTAGCATTTCGCACACTTTCAAAACCATATCACTAGGCTGATATCCACATGACGATCTCAATTTCAAGGGCGAGCCATCATAAAAGTAGAAATCATGTGTAAATCCATCCACTCCATTTCGAGAAACAACTTTGAAACCCCAACGATGAGGTTTTTCCGGCAAGTATTGCTTCAGACTGGTTTTACCTTTAAATGGTATGATTTGCTCGTCGACACTTTGGTGTTGTAGAGGCTCCAATTTCAAGCATGATCGACGAATGAATTCGAGCAATGTTCTGACCTTGAAGAGTCGGTCAAATTCATCACTATTTCGGTCCATGATGATGTCATTGTTGTCCGCAAAATGAATGAATTTATTCAATAAGAAGAAACGATCGCGTGACATGGGATCTGCAACTCCAGGAAAGCGAAACTCATCTGACCAGAAAAGTCTGTACCTTGGTAAGTTAACGACGCCCATTTTGATCAAAATTCCGACATACACTTCAATTTCTTCTGGTGATGTTTCAAACGATTGATTCTGCTGCTGTGCGTATAGGTTTGTTTGTTTAGAAATAAAGGAAAAAAAGCCTGGTATGAAATAGGTTTTGAAATATTCGATTGGCTGACGCAGTACAGTTTCGCGGTTTTCATCAGACCCTTCTGCAGTAAAGGGAACGTCGACCAGAGGAGCACGTGCACTATTCCATGTACAGTCATTTTTTGAATTGGTAATTATCGACCTTGTAAACTCCCACTCGATGTTGCAACAACAGGGTCACCAGTATCGCTAGATGAGTCGTCACTGTCTGAGTCAGATTCGTGAGGACAGTCGCGTCATCACTATCAATTTCAGGCTCAGAAACATCCGCATCAGGAATAACTACGAACGTACCAATCCGACGGCCAAAACGGTTGATTCTGTATTCGACGTCACAGTCCATCTCTTCAAATGTCAGTATATGAGTTCAGAGTGAATTACTTTCAAGACACGACTTCAAATAGCTACTTCCTTTCATTGTGTTTGATGGATAGAGTCCATGATATCGTAAAACTCAAAACATCGCAGTAAATTCAAAACATCCAATCAGAGAGGAGCGACAGGATGCTATGACTGTGTTCATGAAAAATCCGTAGAAGATATCTGACAACCGTTTCCAAACAATGTAATATTGCAGTTGAGATAGCTGAACCGCAATTTGCTGTTAGGGTTTGAATAACTTTTATTACTATGGTCTCTGCCACTGACTGAGTTCCTCTCTTCTGTTGAGAGACGGACGATGCTTTTGTATGTACTTGACACAGAGATCAGAAATCAATGATATTTAACCCGTTGAGTCCGGATGTATCATACATGATACACGAACAAAAATTCAAACTTCTCAGAATATTTGGATGACAAATATTTTATAACGATGCCGATAACTAATTTATGCTTTCATACACATGCCTGATTTTTTATTTTGATAAATAATTAATTTAAGTGCTACTACGGGACAACTGACAAAGCGTACGTGATTTTTTTCAAAAATGTCGAAATTAAAAATTCAAATTACTGACAAATCTGACATGGTGTTAGATTTTGGCAACTGCTATTAAAACTAAGTTCCTTAGTAAATGGTCTTTCTAAATCAATGATGCAATTCAGTTATTTTACCTTTTTACATGATAAACAGAAGCAAACTTGAAATGTATCATATATGATACGGTAGGACTGAAAGGGTTAAGGTCGAATTCGAATGACGCGACTGAAGCGACTCCAGTCGTACGGCTCGAGCCGCGCATTTCTCAACTTGCACTGCTTTTCATTGTTTCCCATGACCCCTTTCCAACCACGCGTCTCGAGTCGCACGATCGGCGCGTCTTTAGCAACGCGGCTCTGAGCACGCGACTCCAACCGCTTCGGAAGCAGTCATTTGCTTAGAGTCGTCGCGGCTGATTGCTGAGTCAGAGGAGCTGCAGTGAAATGGATGATACAAAGTTGATCGAATTGGTACATCAACACCCGTGCATCTATGATGCAAAAAGCCAGCATTACAAGGACATCAATATGCGTGATAATGTATGGAGGGAAATATCTGATTCATTGAATTTATCAGGTGAGTAGAGACCCTTCATGTTCTTGCTACAGCATCTATGAAAAATTGATCAGATTCCTTCACTTAAACATTTCCATCTAGATAGCAAGCAGATCATACCTACTGATATTTTCTATCGCAAATTCAGAATAGCATGTGATTCAATGAATAAAATTCAAGTGAATCGCTTATAAGAGTAGGAGAAATGAGTTATCAAATTTATGAATTTAGAGATCGGAAGTAGTAGAAAAACTCGGAAGGAATACAATGATTTTTTGGATTCACGAATCAGTATCAGTTTTCATCACATGCTTCAATTGCCATGGAAGTTTCCCAGAATTTGTAAAATAAGACGTAAAGCGCTCTCTGACTTCAAAGCCATCAACACTACCAAAGCCTCCACTTGCTCTCAATGAAATTAAGTTTTCCGTTGGTGATTTTTCCGAGGTGACTTTGAAGTAACATTCATCATTTTTCTCGAGGTACGCATCTCTGATCAAGTTGTGAAGACAACATGCTGGCATAATCAATGCATCTGTAACTTCGACATTCACAGCAATAGGTATATAAAATATTCTGAACACTTGACTTGAGGGCGAAAGAGTTCTCAGAAACTCTCCTTGCACGTGAAAGCTTATAATTAAAAATGTCTTTCGAGATGTCGAGTCGGGCAATGCTTCTTGGATACGGTTTCATCATATGAGTTGACAGTTTAAATGCTTCATCACCCACACATACATGCGGCAATTCAAGATTATCATGCATTTGTTTCGGAGGTGGGTAAAAACCATCGCTCTTTATCAACTTTCCAATATTGGACTTCTCGATTATACCACAATCTTCTTCTTTTCCATATGAGCCAATATCGACCATCACAAATTTGTAATTAGCATCAACGAATGCCAACAAGACCACAGAGAAATGATCCTTGTAATTATAAAACTGAGAGCCACTTTTTCCTGGACAAATATGCGGACATGCTTGCCATCCACAGCTGAGATGCATGCTGGAAAGTTCCACTTGTCCTCGAAGACTTTCGCGATGTGAGTAGATTCCTTCATTGTAGGAGTGCACATGAAGGAAGACATGTGGGAGCTTGTCATTACATGAAACCAGCACTTGCTTGACGACTCGACTGATATAACTCGGGGATATGCGAAATGCAAATGACAAGGAAGCATAGGTTTCTCCCGTTGCCAAAAACCTGAAACGAAGAGATACTCGTAGAGAAGTTGATAATTCCAGGCTACCGCTTGACTGTAGGCGACTGGCATGTTCTTAAATGACATTATTGTGTACAATGTGTAAGCTGCCATCACACAAGCAGCACATGCATGCGTGTTTTTTTACTAGACCATGCGTGTACATCGGTACATCTAAAGTGCTTAAATATGTCACGATGCTTTTTGATATATAAAAACTCATCATCGTGCTTTCCATCGCATTAGCAATTGCCTGTATACATCAACATAGGCCCTGTATGCTGGCACATGTACATGTATCTACGGACGTTGTCGAAGCATCACAATATATTTATCAAATTATGCCTGAAATGACATATTTGGAAACTAGCAGCAGGTGCATTCTGTCAGTCACGTTCAAAACTTGTGTAAACTCATTAACTTTCTAATCATAATTTTTTAGGCCTAGTTAACTTATCCTACCGTTTTTTGAGTCTTTTTAGATTACGTTTAGAATGTCTTTTTTTCAGATGACGTCTGCAAAAGCCGATGGAAGAATATTCGAGACACTTTCATGAGATAATAGAGAGAGAGAGAAAATTGCCTACAGGTTCTTCACGAGCAAAGAAACCGCGAAAATGGCCGCTTATGGACCACCTGGCCTTCCTTGAGAGAGTAGACACCAAACGCAAGGAGCGAATTAACTTATCCACTTCGATGACGATAACATGAATGTGCGCTATATCTACGATGTTATCAAAGACTAAAAGTCTTACTTCTTAAATAATTAAAGCCAGTTATCCTTGGCCAATTTTTTCGTAATCCCACTATCAAAATGCTCTAGAAGCAGAAGTGATATAGGGCGGTTCCATCTGCAATGGACGTACTTCACTGCGACTTCTAAATTTCGATATGCAGCATGAGAAATATATGTTGCCATTAGACACTGGCTGCTATTGTACACAAAAACAAAAAATATTTCTAATTTTAAAAACCAACAGCTCAAACTGCAAGCCAAAAATAGCGAACAGCGCTAGTCTCTACACAGTAGTACTTGCATGTACCTATTGATTTGAAAGTGCTGCACTCTTAATCAGGGTTCCACAAACTCGGCTTTCCAGCCGGCATGCGGCTGGCAGGGGCGATCCAAATGCATCGGCTTTGTGGCTGGAGCGAAATATATTTGCTTTCATGTGTACGCAAAATATGCCCAGAAATTATTCTTACATATTTGCAGACATTGAAAGAAATAATCCCCAAAATTTACTTGCTCCATCAAGGCACGTGCTCGATGTGCATACTTTTGCAACAGTGAGGTGCATGCCCCTTGGAACGCGCCGCAACACTTTTGAAAGATTTTGGGTCTTATTAACTGATATCCTGGAATATTCTAAAAATAGTCTCAGAAAGTCCTAAAACAAGACTAGCGGGAGCAATGTTGATTTCTAAATGGCGTCACATATAAAGCTGACAGATTAGCCTATGCATTGAAATAAAACTTATGACAAATAGCATCAGACACGACCGGAAAATTTGATGATTCTTGTTTTGACTCTGGATGAATTGTAGATGTGTCATGCATTTTCAGGACAATTTCAAATACCATTGCGGACGAAGACGCAGGCATTAGCGAAGTACTCGAAAGTCCGCATCCAAGCGAAAATCGGATTGAGACTGAAAAGGAGCCATTGGGAGACCAATCACAAGTCAGTGACAAAATGGAGGACACACCGGATGAAAATTCGGACAAAGAGAATAATGACTTGAAGCTTAAGTCAAGAAAACGGAGATATTTAAGTCGAAATAGTGCTGACAAGATAGTAGAACTTTTTAAGAAAAACTCAATGGAAAGAAAGGAGTTTTTATTGAGAGCATTTGAAAAGGATGAAGAAAATCATCCGGTTGATGTCTTTTCATGTCATTGTCAGTAAAAAAGATGGCGGAAGAGCGTCAAATTCTTGCTAAAATAAAGATATCCGAAATTGTAGGGAAGCTAGAGCTTGAAGAACTTTCAAGCCAAAAAGCGCTCTTGGAACCCAGTGAAAATGAAACATCATCTGTCAACAGTGAATTCAATTTTCTACAAAACACGTATGGTTCTGGATTTTCTTAGACTGGCTTTTTGAGAGTGTACTATGCTATCCGAGTGAAATATAGTAGTTGACTGACATTTTCTAAGTGCTTGTCTTGAGTGAAATGAATTAATGCAAAGCCCGACTGACTTATTCTAAGTGTCCCATGTTTTCTGAGTGAGATATTGTGATGTAACTCCTGACTGACTTTTTTTGTAGACTACTACTGTACATATGTTTTCTGAGTGAAGTTAAGTAAATGCTACTGCTACTTTGTACAACTAGTTGTAATACATGCAAAGTGAAAATAGTCGGCAACTTACCGAAGTGCCAGGCCCAATTTTTCGGCGGGACGTATCGGGGTTTTGACATGGCCACAAGATTGACCGGCAATGTCGTCTTCAATCATCGAAAGGATCAGATTGAATTGCTCAATATTCAGTCTAAAAAATTTTCTAAATATAGTGTCGTCTTTCATCAAGTGTCTTTCAACCAAAATTCTTTGAAATCCTTCATCTTCCCTTTTAGTATATAGTTCATTGATTTCACATCTTGTAATTTTCGATAAAACAGTCATTGCTTCTTCTTCCTCTTCCTCTAAAAGAGCTATCACCAACGCACGCTTCGCCATCATTCACTCAAACACATACAGTGGCAAAACGAAGTGGAAACTGCTGATGCTGATGGTGGTCATTCGAATTCGACCTTTAGTTCATAAAGCAATCAGACAGCGACTAGGCATGACGTCACAACAGTGAAAACGTAGAGTGATTTGTGTGGGAACATCTCGCTCAATTATCATGAAGATGTTGGAATTTCCTGCAACTGGTGCACTCAATGTATGAACACAGATATCGGTGAAATAAGAGCATGACGGGCTGTTTTAGGACAAGCGCAAGAGTCACGTGCGTCAACCACTCGGAGTTGATCTTCACTGGTAGATCAAACGCTAAAGAACCATCTAAAGCACAAAAATATTGCTAAAATAACGTGCAAATATTCCTTTCTTCTCATTCCAGGAAATATTTGTATTAGATGCATCTTCAATATGCAGATAAACAATATCTGAGAGCCAAATGACACAATTTCTCCACTGTTTCATCTATAAAGCCATACCATTCAGAAATGACACGTTCAACATCAAAATTGATGTGAAAAATGAATAAAGCAGTAAATTTTATGTAGTAATTACTAAAAAAATGAAGTTGTCACCAAATATTTTAGTCACAGCGACTTCTTGAAATTGATGAATATAAATATCTGAAAATTATCTTGGCGAAAAAAGATGGCGGATTTGTCGCCACTAAAAATACATTAGAGTAATGGGGAGTTTCCACACTTGATATATTTAAACACTTTGATCATTCCAGTTGGTGTAATTTGACACCCAATCATTGTTAAGTTATTTGTTTTATTTCTACTTGAATTTTCTGAGGATATACAATAAAATAATGGCAAGGATGAGATCATCACGCTTCTCGACATTGCTCTTGTTTTGTATTTATCATATCATGAGTATAACGTCTGCTGTGAGCGTACGCAACATCCATTTTATCAAGCATGAAATTGTATTATCCAGCAGCAGACTTAACAAGCCGTTTGCTCAATTCTTTCATGTTAAGACAGTCACAAAATGTGCCACCCTTTGCGCTAGTGAAGGCAAGTGCATTGCGTTCCGTGTAGAAAATTCATGTGACCTCCTATCAAATATCAACACCGCATCCACAGGAAAGATGTCTCAGATCTGGACTATGGCTTTAGACTTGTATCACAGCAAATGTCCGCCCGACTTCAATCTCAAATGGGGAAGATCAAGATACAAATTCATAGCAGCACGTGCCACATGGCTCGAAGCAGCACAGATTTGCAATGACACCGGAGCGAAATTGGCTGAGCTATCTGCGAAGGAGGAAGTAGGTGCTGTTGCCGCAATTTTGAAGTCTGTTAAACCAAAACAAAGTTTTGTATTGGTAGGAGGTATTCAGAAAGAGGGCACGCTTGATCCAAAGGCTAATTGGAGGTGGTATAAATCCAATATCAAGCTAAAAATACCCTCTCCAGGATATCGATGGAGGGGTGGTGAACCAAACGATTATGGGCAGCCTGAAATGTTTACAAGTTGGCATTTCCGCGCAAACTTGTTTTTTGATACAGCTTGGGGGAAAGGGGCAATTATTTGTGAATGTCTTGAGTCAAATGAATGAAATGCATGCATGGAGAGCGAATAATTAGCAAAATTATGTACATTTACTGCGCCTCGATCGAGACATACAATGAAAATTACTGAACATTTGAAAAATTCTCATCTCGTTTCATTATCTCAACGATCACCTATCAGTTTCTGATCATCAAACGGAAGCTGATGTGTTTTGCTACATTAGAGGTACAGTTTCATGTTGTGCAAACATTCTTGGTGTTTTACCCACTTGTTGAGTTTAAGTGACTTTCATCAAATATTTGTATCTGATTGTTCGATGTGTGCTACAATAAAAACGTCATCTTTTTGGTGGCAAAACTTTGTGCATTCATTAAATACTTAGTGGATGAAATCTTAACGAAATTGACCAGACGACGGGAGATCATAATGATTTTCAACAAAAAAATGCAGCGAAAGCTCCCAAAGGTTACGGTCGTCGATGTATTGAAATTAAATTAGTAAACGACAGATCTTCGGCGTCCAGCGCCTTCAATGGTCGATCTAACAATAAAAGCCGTTACGAGGCAAGCCAGTCGTGTGAAGATCTTCATTGCTACATAAACTCAGATGTTAGTCACCGATAGTAATGTTTCCATTTCTTTGGTTTTTCAAAATTTTCCATTGTGGGAAATTTTTCAACACTGTGTATACTAAGCCTACTAATGACTTGTAATTTTTGAATCACAAAGAAAAATGCAGAAATATGCAAATTGCACATGCTATCGACTTCCTGTCATGGCATCATAAAGGAAAACGAATACTTCAATTAAAAACGAACGCTCACCAAACTCGATTTCGCTAACAAGTGAGCGACTTTAACAATTGTTTGGTGATTAAATAGAAATTTATCAAAACCTTCACAGTTTAGAAAATTTGAAATATGCGATGTAGTAAACAAAAACTGACTAAGAAATTAGGGAAATAATTAAATCTTTTTGGCATTACAATGACCCACATCGAGTTTGATGTGGTCTTGCTAATTGAGGGCTTCATCAGTGAGGAAGGAAGGAGTGTGTGAGAATGATGAACAAAGATATTTAGCATTATAAAGGGCTAGATAGAAAATAGACGTGTTTTTACCTTGTGTGCAACAAAGCCAGAGAAATTCAGCTGATATTGCATGAATTTGAAACTATTTGTAAGTGAGCAACAAATACTCCTTTTCATTGCCTCTTTTTAGTAAAGAACTAAAACGCAATTTCATAATAAATCGACATTTTTATGTCTAAAAACAATTTCGGAACTGCAACAAATAATAGTCTAACATTCTACTTTTTCAGATGTTTTGCAAAACGCAGCTGCAAATAGGAGTACTACTGATATAATTCTTTCAATAATTCAACGTAGCAAAGTGCGTCAAGGCAACAAAGTTAAAAAAACAAGCTGATGACTAGTTAATTTTCAATAGGTACAACATATGGTTTAAAGGAAAATTTTTATATCCTAAAGTGTCTAAAAAATTTAAAAATACTTAATAGAAGGACAAACAACGCTTCTCCTCTCCTCATGTGTAATGAATTGTCGAGTAAGTCGTTCTGTTCAAAATTATGTTTATCACTTATATATTGAAAAGATTTTATTTAACAGTCTGCCCCTTCAGATGATAAGAGGACAGGTCTGTTTCCAATCAAAATACCAGATCTAGCTAACACAGCGGGATTACGCTATCTAAAATCTACCAGGTGTGTAAGAGAATTAATATTAGTTCCTTAAGCTAAAACGTGAAATAGAATTCTACAAAATATGCTTACAAATTATTTGACTATTTTTAATGAGGTCATCAACAGGAACTTGGTCAGGACGATCGCGTTTCGACCGCTTAATCCTGGACGCTCAGACCCGACCAAGCGCGGTCATGTACATTTAAGATGTACAGCCTCAAAAATTAAATTTATAATAGAGAAAGATTAGCATCTATCAAAAAAATAGAGTCACTTTTGACTGAAATGTACCTCAGGCATTTGAAAGAAGGACAGAGTCCAACCAGTAGAGGTCATTAGACATTATTGCATTATTTTCTGTCAGTTGATTATGTCAGCACATCGCACATCGCACAGCTGACAAAACAGAAATTTCGCACCCTTATCGTGCTGCTTTTTGCCACGACAAGGACCGCACGAAAATGGGTTCAAATTTAGGCATCTATTTCTCATCTAGCCCTTTTAAACAATTAAATATCTTTGGCGCAGACAGTCATCAACAAGTTTATTTTTCGCCTTTTGAACACGTCTATTTTCCTCAGCACAAACCTCTTGCTTTGACGATCCATCTTGCAACACATTTTGAGCGGCTAGGATCATTTCTTCTGCTTGCTTTCGTTTCTCAGCAGCCTCCTTCTCCTTTTCAAATAGAGATTTCTCCTCTTCATCAACACTTTTACACCTTTTATCCTTCAACTGCTGGCTTTCTTGGAGTGTTTCAAGAATTCTCGTTCTCGTCGACAATTTTCATATCCGCCTTCAACCTCGCTTCGGCTGCTGCCCGTTGTTCTTCCAGAAGGGACTCATAATATCCCTCTGAACTTTTCACAGCCTCCAGTAAAGAATCACTAACTGGACAGTCATGGCAGCCCATGTGATATTGAGTGTCTGCAAATGAGATTTTATGGTCATCAGTGACGATACTGTATATTCAGAGAGTCTGTTTCTGTCCTTCCGAATGATGCGTACTTGTTCGTTGAAATTCCGCTCACTCGCTGAATTTCCGAACACTGTCGCTAAAGAAGCTTTAACCACGTTCGCCAAATTGGAAATTTCAATTCGCCTGCTTCCTATTCAGCTGTCATCACATGCGCCCAATAATCGTCAACTCGAACATGTCGCTGTTCTCCGATATCAGTCATCGAATGACTCGATTCTGAAGGGATATCCTCCATTACAGAGACGTCGCCAATCCATCTTCAATGCATCTATATCCTCTTCTACAAAGCCACAACACGGCTAAAGTAGTTGAAAAACATATACAACTGTCAAGAATCGGTGGATCTTTTCGCAGGTGGAGGTTCAAAAATCTAAAATGAACTGCCATCAAATTTCTTCATCTTAGGCTTCAGCTGCAAGTATTTGGTTAATGCTTCAAAGAATCTGTGAAAAACACGGTAAAATTCTTTCTGTCGGTTATCTTGCAAAGTCTTCAGTATACTGAAGAAAGAATACTTTATAGAAAGAAAAGTATACTTTTTTCATCGTGTGACCTGTGTCAACTCATTCATCTTTCAAATGATATTACATTACTAATGACTCGATTTCATTTGTGGGATCCTTCAGTCCGGCAAAAATCTAAGATACAAATACATACGAAGCATTGCCTGCTCACTATACAGCTCGTGTATCGTGTATACAGCACGACAGCTACTAAGACGGAATTAAACAGTCTTCATTTCATCTAAAAGTACATTCAAAAGCAATGAAATGCGCATCTTTATGTATCCTGGTTATGACATTCGAAGCAAAAATGCTTGCACACACATTTCTGACATCATCCCAAAATTCAATTTTTAAATATCCTTCATAATGAATAAATTAAAGCACTTTAAATCATCTTCACTTAAATAAAGAAACTTTATTGTCGGATTACAAGAAAAGCACTTAAAAGCACCTGTGGCAACCCGGGTGGGTAGTGTTTTAAACAAATTGTCTAAAACAGTGTTTAAAACACGCTGAAAAGCATGCTTAAAGCATGTTTTTTTAAGAAGTGATTCTTACTGCAGTTTTTCAATGATTTACCAGTGGTTCATAGCCTATTAGTTCAGTTTCCTCCCCACGCGTTGAAAGCATGTTTAATGCCTCCCTCCAATCTGGTAGGTCCCTATTCAAGCTTAAAAAGAAGCCAAGGGTAGTAGCAACACAAAATACAGACTTTCATGGAACTAATCACGAAGTGAGTTTCGACGCGCATGCTGATGTTGAGTCGATTGCTCTTCTTATATTCTGATAGCCTACCGCCGTCAATTGCAAACTTATTTCAATGAGTAACCTTTTACATGACTGCACTTGCAATTCTTCATCTAGAGGTCTATTCACCCCGGAGAACCAAAATTCCTGCTCTCACCGACGGGCGGCAGAGGGGACGCAGCTACAAATGCCATATCATTATGGACACTTCTTATTGCTAAATAATTCACATATTCACATTCCTTGTGTTACATGCATTCGAACGAGCCCAAACAAGACACCATAATATGACACCTTCCCGAGATAGTTAAATGACGTAGTCAGTTTCAGAATTTAAATGAAATCAGATCAAAGTGTTTAAATATGTAAAGTGTGCAATCAACTCATTGCTCTAATGTATTTTTTCGGCGACATGTCCGCCATCTTTTTTCGCCAAGATGATTTTCAGAAATTCATATTTACCAATTTCAAGAAGTTACTGCGGCTAAAATTTTTGGCAGCAACTCAATTTTCCAATTGATTCCTACATGAAATTCATCAAGCTTCTCATATTTCATGTCAGTTTTGCTGATGGACGTGTCATTTCTGAATGGTGTGGTGAATAGTGACAACTCATGGTGTGAACAGTAGAGAATTACTTCATTTTGCGCTTGGATATTGTTTATCTACATTTTTAAGATGCATCTAATACAAATATTTCCTGGAATGAGAAGAAAGGAATCCTTGCTTGCTTTTTTAGTAACATTTTTTGTCTATGATGGATATGCTACGTTTCACAAAAAGTTGGTAAATGCATCAATATAGGAAACATCATATAGGCCCACATCAATGTGTAGATAAATGAGTGGCTTACGGTCGTCTATTATGTACCTTAACAATCAGTTAATTTCTATGCCAAATCAACTCTGACATTCTAACCATATTAATGGAATTTCATCTATGTTTTTGTCTTCCAAACGTCTACGGATAACTATGTAATTTTTCGCTGATTCATAGTTTTGACATAGCTATTCAGTCCTTTCCATTTAATAATTCAATGCTCTTCTGTTATCAATTGAGATATCAAATAAAACTGCTTACAAGAACTGGCGAAAAAGTAATATCATAGATGTCCCCACAAATCATGCTTTGATTGCATACTTCACTTATACTTACTTTGAATCAGATGCAACATTTCAGGCACGATGACTGGAAAATGATAACTAAACAACACATTCTCGACGAAATACAAAGATATTTTACATTAGATCTACGAGCGTGAACACATTGTGATGTAATCAGGTTCTTAGATCTGCAAGTTTCATCAGACGAGAACAGTTCGCTATGAATTGAAGTGTTGCTAGGGACAGTCTATTTTAGAGCAATGTCCGAGCAATTCTATGATGAGTTTTGTTTTGCGGGAATATCAGATCAGGTATTTCACTGTCAATGCTTTTCATAAAAACCAAGTGAAATCAATCCTTTTGTCAAACTGTCAACATCATTATAAGTATAAGCTATATCGACTGTTCGCATGCATTGCAATGAGTATGAGCGATACAAACGAGCATTCTCAAGGAGAAAAAGTGACTGCTGTTTGCAAAATAGATACCACCATCACCTTTTTCGTGAAATTTCCTTTTAAATGAAGTATGTTTCAACTAAATTGGTTACGATTTATACTATCTGCATCAAATAAACGATATGAAGCGTTTTGATGACTTCATCGTGATGCTTGAAGGAGTCGCACAATAAAAGACAGATGAAAGAGACCGACACTCCTATAGTTATTTTTTCCAATAGCAACTGAAGTAGTACTTTTGAGTGATTGACATTGCAAATTAATCATTAGGACATGGGGATTGCTATAAACTACATAATTTTGCAAAAACTAATCCTTTGATGCAGGGCTGTGGAGCCGATGCGTTATCTCATCGGCTCCAGCTCCACGACACTGATGTGAAAGGCTCCGGCTCGGCTCCGGCTCCGGCTTCAAATTCAGGTTCTATCTATGCTGGTTATCCTGGATCCGTTGAACGGGTTTTTGGATAACGGTGTGGCCTTTAGAGGCTTGCTACAATCATCAAATTAGTTTTCATTAACAAGCAACGACTTAAGTTAATAATAAAAATGATAATAGCCTAATATAATGACAAATAACATACTTGTCATATATTTTTGCATGAATTGACTATCTCTGAAAGATAAAATAAAGTTATAGCCAGGATTGGTTAAATTAGATAAAGATCTCCCGCACTGGCTAAATATAAATTGGCCTAGCCTGCAACCAGTCTACTACGAGGCTACATTAAATAAGACCACATGAGTGATGATGATATACCTAATTAGCCGTCACAGGGGCCGAATAGTAGCATAAGCTTTTTGACAAAGCTTGAATATGAAACTGGATAGCGTATGCCTCTAAATAGTTTATAGGGCCTGTATCTACTCGAACATGGAAAGGGTATCGGCTATATAGCCAAATATACCGTATCAATAAAGATATCAATTGCTTTATTGAATATTAAAGTGTATATAGGCTAGCTTAGGTTGTTATTGTTATTTGATATTGCCTTCATTCAATAGTCTGTTGGTCCATGAATAATATGATCGGTGGGTAGCCCACGACTCATCATCTGTAGAAATTGTAATTTAGATAGCCTCATTGCAGTGTAGGCTAGAAATGTACAATTGAAAATTATACTTAAAAAAATTAAAAATATCTAATTTAGGACAAGTTTTGTAATTCTATGCAGCATACTTAATAAGTTAAGGCCTAACTTACATTATATTAGTTTCGTATTTTTCATTATGGCGTAAAGTTGCACTAAATAATTCCTCAATGATTCATGTATATTATTGTATTCAATTTATGTATAACACATTACCACTATTCCTCTGATGATGGTTAGGCTGATGAAACAAAACTCGGAGTATCACACAGTATGTTGCAGGGTGCTATGCATAATAAAAATTTGACTGCGAGCACCGAGCAGAAATCCCATCTACTTTGCTAGCTTTCGAATGCGCGTGCGGTTTAATGTCACAGACAATAGAAAAGGGAGGTCAAAAGGCGCCTTTATTGAGAGCGTCTCAGTCTTTTTTATTGTTTACATATAAGTCAGCATGATATCAGCATAAAGTGTTGACAGACGGAAAAAATAATAATGAAAATTCTTGAAATCCACAGGTCTATGACATTTGGGGAAATATTATTACGCGATACGGCTCTTGTGCAGTCCTCCCCTCCCCATTTTTTCTCTGGTCAAAAGATGCAGCACCATTGGATGTCCGTTTCAGCATCACCGGTTTGAGTGAAGCATTCCGTGCTGTTGTAAAAATCTACGTGGGTAATTGCGATGTCATGGTCGCAAACTTCGTCAGCAAGTCAACATTGTAATTTGCCTTCGGGTTTTTCGCATTGAAATATACCCTTTGAATTTTGAAGTCAAAGGAAATTCATTGTGAATGAGATACCTTTAAAATAATAGGGCGCTACTAGAAGTGGCTGGGTCGCTTATTGCTATAGCCATGTGAGGACTTGTAGTCAGGTCATTCGTGTGAGTGTGAAGAGTTATCCCTCCAATCAAAATTGATCAAATTGAATAATCGATTGTTTTGAAAAATGTAGGTGGGGGGACTGCACAAGAGCCTACAATACAATCTAAGGAAATTGGCATTGTCACAGATGCCAGTAGCTTCTGCCAGTAGTCATACCGATAGATGATAGCCTACATAGTAACCGTATTAGATTTAAGACATTGCGCAAGAAATGTAGATATATTATCTTTGCTGACTGAACTGGAAATGTGTACATAAATGACTGGCGACTTGTCTCTGGGAATCTACAATCATCTAGTTGGCATGCATATAACAAGTCTTCAAATTAATGGATTTTGGAGAATACGTTGTCAATATGGAAATTAGTCTTACGAAACATATGCAATAAAAAAATATTACACATGTGTGTAAATATATAATAAATATAATACAAAAGAAGGCGGCAACTGCAAAGAAAGATATCGTGGAGGACAGATCATTGGTATACTTAAAAGACATATCTTTAGATTTCAAATGATTTAATTTTTTTATGATGCCAATTAATTACTTTCAAAATTCTAGATTGATATCAAAGCTCAAACTATCGGAGCCGGAGCCTTTGTGATAAATCGGCTCCGGCTCCGGCTCCGACCAAAACCATCGGCTCCTTAAGGCTCCGGCTCAACAGCCCTGCTCTGATGTTTCACATTTGTATAGAATAGGGTTTTTAAGGACGCACACACATCTTTTACACATTTTCATTCATAGGGTGACACCAAGGCACACGTGACATATCATGAAATAGAATTGACGCATGGATTGACTTTGCTACGACCTTTATTAACTTACATCGTCTATTCTACAGTAATCGGGAGTATCACTCTATCGAAGATTATCAGATAGGTTGAAAACAATAACAACTTTCTCATCTTCGTTTCTGATACTCGTTTTGCCATAGAAATTGACTTGACAACAATAAAACCTCTAGAATGGAAATTAAGTTTCATGCAATGCACAATAGTGGCACATAAATCGCACGCATTTTCACTTAGATGCACCTGCCCACGTCTGTATCATTGGTTTAGAATCAGTCACATGAGTAAATCGAAGCTTTTAATTGGTTCTTCATGCCCCAACTTAATTCCCTCGGATGTGCCACGACCTTGAGTCATTTTCCATTCTAGCGAACTTCAGATAAACAGTTTATTTCTATGCGTTTTGCAGTAAGTAAAATACTATTCATCTCCAAATGCATTCATGAAATCGATTTCATGGTTGACAAAGTATGAAAGTGCACTGATAAGGGATTTTGATGTTTATTTGGTCAAATTGTCCCCACAGAAGGTCAGAATTGTCGGATAGCTATGTCGAAAGTCAGTCATTTCTCTGAACGAACACCTGGTAACCTGCGGTGTCAGGTTTCAGTGCGGGGGGAGCTTAAGCCGCGAGGCGTCTTGGCGCGGGATGGATCTACCTATCTCGTGAAGCAAACCTCGCGTCATTGCAGAACTTTTTCCTAAAATTACTTGGACGCGTGATCCCGCGCGTCTTGTGTGAACAGCCCCATAGGTTTGTTGGGGTCCTGAGCGAAACTTCTGGACGCCTGAGACGCGGCGCGTCCGGTGGAAATTGACCTTAGGAGGAACAACAGATCTTGCTGATTCAAAATATTCATACGAACCTCATTCCTCCCAAATCCTCCATCGAACGTCACTACATCCCTGGCATGTTGAATTCCTCCACAGGGAGCTACATAGCCCCCGGTTAAGAATCATGCAAGAATACAGCCGAAACATCATGCAACCATACCAGTTCGCTAGCATCGATCATGAGGTGATGGACGCGGAAGGCCGGTCTTGTAAATTGATTTTTTAATGAAAACAATTTCCGACCGAAAATTTTGTAGAGTTCTTTATATTTACATATGGGTGCGTCAAAATGGATCACCTATTGAGTGGTCAACTGCATCATGCAATAATTGGAAGGATCATGGACAAGATGTTTTAAATCTTGTTTCAATTTTCTTATAATACGACTTGTATGTCTGTAGACAAGTCAAAAGGACGATGGAGTTATGGGAGAGGTGGTAGATAAGTGATATAATCTGCACGAAAGACGACGTCTATGAGCATGTGATCGAAAAACAATCACGACAAGGGCGGTGCGACCACCGTAGGCCTACATGCTGCGAATCTGCATATACGAAATTAACGATGACCGCCGAGCAAACGAAGCTTCCTCGGAATTTTATCGCTGGTGCTGAGCCTTTTGCCTCTGGAGCACTTACCCAATGCGTTGCGGAAGCATCTCCTTCGAACAAGGCAACGTCCATCTTGAACAAGGATAGAAGAAGACGGTGAGAATAGGTTTTGAGAGGGAACCATCGGGTATTGCCAAAGTATTATTCTGCACTCATGCAGCGCCGCAGCGCAAGATAGTCAATTTATGTACAATGGGATTGACGTATGAAATATTGCGGAGGATTTTATCTCGCAACAGAGGCGAGAAAATGGGTTTTCTTTGCAAACAACTGAACAGATGAACTACAAACTATAAGGCCTACTACATAACAATGACGATGGATTTATTGCATCACGAACTTGTTATAAATTATTTCCGCATTACACACTTTGTTAAAGTACAAAGGGTCATTAAATTTACTTCATGATCAACATTTCCATTATTTCTTAAATGCATCAATGCGCTGTGGGCTTATATAGTCTTATTATCTAAACGTGTAGGGGAGGATGTGGCACATTGAACATGCTTTTGAGCTTTTCTTGGTCGCTCGAATATGCTAAATTAAATGAACCAAAATCAAACTCAGATGAAAAGTTGAGCGCATGCTAAGTAATCTGTGAATGGTTGGACGTTTCTGTGACATTTCATCTCCTCAGAATTTGAATTTTAAAATGTTTACCAAAGTGGTTCAATGTGTCCCATGAGTTGGGCACTCATGTCGCTTTATTTCACCTGTAAAGCAGATTATTGCCCGCGCGGGAGATAATATTCACTCCAATGCACTGGAAGGAGCGCAATCTATGCCAATTATGAGTGCTCTTGTCCTGCTTTAGTATAGACTAGATCTGTGAATAGATATCTTCACGATTGATCAGGACTAAATTTCTATTCAAATATTCTTGATAATCATAGACATGTCAATCACAATCTGTCCTAGATCATCATAGCACGTCGCCAAATGAATTCTCTACGCAACTCGTGCATAAGATTGCTTCATCATAGCATTCCAACTCGTTAGATTTAAATAGCTCTCATCCTGCGGGCATTTGAGATATCTAACTCGTGGAATGATGTAAAGAAGCAATCATTCACTACACCTTTTTCAAGTTTGATTTCAGAGCTTTTAATGTTGATCTCAGAACTTTTAACTTTGATCTCAGAACTTTTAGCTCTACACTGTAACTCTTAAAAGCAACTGTGTAACTCTGTACACTCTATATTTTGCTTATATCTGGTCTACTGTCTGCATCATTCGATGTCTGTGGCAGTGTACATGAATTGCAAAACATGTGTATGAGATACTCGCACATCGCATAAGTAGATCCATCATTGATATCTTTGGTATTATGGAACGGTAATTCAATTCATTTGCAGGTGTGATATTCAAATTTTTGAAATATATCATAGAATACAATGATATTATTGATTGTCCATTTAATGTATTCGCAAATATCTATGTTTGCAATTTGATTATCCAATATGTTCACTTCTCACTTCGACTGAAAATGCCAACGCCACCGTTAGATCGCCAAAGAGTAGTAAATTGTGACGAAGACGGAGGCGATTGGAAATATTTGAGTAGACAGTTGGGAATCAACTATAAAACAGCTTATACATGGGTGCGCAGTGGAGAAGCAAGTAGGAAACCCCGAGGAAGAAAGAGAATGATAAGTGAGCCAATCGTGGAGCAAATTTTGATTTGGATTGAAGAAGATTCCCAACTCACGCTGAAACAGATGGCTGAAAAAGTCTATGAAAGATACGATATAGCTGTTTCACATGTCACAATACACAATTACCTTAAATTAAGATGTGTCACATTGAAAAATACTCATGCAGAATTTTCAACGATAAATTCCGATGAAAACAAGCACCTTCGTCGTGAATACGTTGAAAAAGTGTCCATACAACAGCAAAAAAACTGGATGGGTCAAGCAAACTACAGTCTTTTTTGTCGACGCAGTCAATGTCGTTCTCGCGAAGGCGAGAAGGCATTAGTGACTTTGCCTGGCTCAAAAGGACCTAACGTCCATGTCATACTTGGCATGTCATCTTTTCGTGTCATCCACGCAACTCGACGTAGGGGAGCCTTCCGTTCTGATGCCGCCAAGCAATGGGTGTCAGGCCTGCTTTCACAGCTTCCTGATGGAGATGCTGCTCGCACGGTACTTGTTTGCGACAATGCTCCGTGCCGCAGCAAGATTGAGAATTGTGAAATGAGTATCCTGGATTCAGAGTTGACTCGGACCACATTCTCTTCAACTCAATGCAGTTGAAACTCTATGGTCCAAGATGAAAAGCATTGTTAAACACAATCTCCGCGTCCCTGAGGTTGTCGCACCTAGAGTTGGCGAACAAGGATTGATTTATCTTGAATCAAAGATTGATGAAGCCCTTAGTCAATTGACATCGCAAGACTGTGTCAATGTCTACCAGCATTCTTCCTCGCCGTCTTGAACGGGCAAAACCTAAATCCTGGAACTTGACTTACTCATGAGTATTTGCTTGTATTTTCTGTTTGCTGAATGTCTGAAATCGATAGGTTATGCATGTAATAATACAACAGTTTGTTCTGTATTAACACCTGATTAAACGAATCAAATTTACGAAATCAGATGTGGATGATCAAAATTTAAGAAAGACATTTATCTTTTTTTGCTATACAGCGTATCAAAGATGAATGTAGCAACAAATTGTCAATTTCTGAAATCAAAATTAAAACTTCTGAAGGCAAACTTAAAAAGGTGTAGTCTATTATTTCGCTCCTTCATTGGAATACATCAGCACATAGAAAGTTTTTCATCCCCATCTTAATTGCATCATTCCTGATCAACAGACTGTGGCCTCGGCCTTCGGGGTTGTGCATAAACATGTTGAAAAATGCTATAGAGATGAATACTCTGCGCTTGTTGCGCAAATAACTATTCTTGTCCTGTATGATGGACATTTTGCGCTCATTCAAATCAACCCTAGATACCAATGTAGACCGTCGACATCTCTGCAAATCCTTGTCAACTGCGGAGTTACAGACTTGCAGGAAGTAATTTTTCCGCTCATAAATCATCAAGTCGCTAAATCCAATAAGACGCGGAATGTAAATCAAGAGACGCCTCATTGTTATGTGCTTTTTACATGTTACTGTTTACCACAGAAAGAGTAAAAGATAGTTAACGCTATGCTTTAACAACACAGCGGGAGTCTACAACTCCATACAATCGATAGTAATCAATGTCACTTATGTCGGCTGATTCACTAAAAATAGCTGCATTGCTTCAACTTTCTTTATCATGTTCTCGTCATGTGATATTGCAGAGTTTCGCCTAGACGGATTATTCTGCAGTTGAACTGTTTTCTGAGCAAGATTGGTTGCTGTCAGCTGTGCGGGATATATCCTAAAATTATTATGACAATCGAAAATTTTTCTTCAAATAGGAAGGAATTCCATTCCTCAAACTTAGGCTTCTATCTCAAATGACTCTGATCAGAGGGTCTTCATCCACAATTCAGGCAATACTGTATCAGGTTTCTAGCATTTAATAATAATAATAGTGTATATATTTCAGAAAGAATAGTTCGAAATATAAGTCACAAAACAGTAATGACATTTTTATTCACTCCAAGTAAAACCTTTTCTACAGCTGCCAGTTGATATGTACATAAGAGAAATTAACTTGTAAATCAAACGTAAATCGGGTGAAAATTATTTCCGCGCACAACTAATGTCACTGTTCATGAGCATTATTGATTAAGAGTAGAAAGATTTCTTCCTCTTCTTTGAGCGACAAATGTGCACTTCAAAATGCCTGGAACACCGCAAGCGTTTTGGTATGAACTTGAATAGAAGATGCCGATCATTCACACTTCTAAACAACTTTTTGCTCCTAGTCTCTCTCTTTTTTTTGATGGATTCAATTTGACTTTCGTTCTCAATTTCAATTAGCTCAATCGCTCGTCTGTGTATTCTCTTGAGCTTGTTTTTTAGTCCTTTAGGTAAACCAAGTAACAGCGAACACGTATATTCAATTACAGATTGTAAATGCATAGTCATTCATGCTTGCTAGTATAATATTTCATTTTTCGAAGTATAAAAAAGCGACGATTGGTATTACTGACGATATTTGATTTGCAATCAAATTTTCTGAACTGAGATAAATGTCCATCATTTCTCAGAATCACTCTCTAGCTACGTGAAGTGGAACCTTCATGGCATCATCAGCCATTGCAATTAGATGCAAGGAGATGACAGCCAAGAAATTCGGAAAATTAGGGCAACAAAAGTGAACGCTATCGAAGAATAAATGATGAGCTACTTAAATTGAGAGACATGATTACGTATGTCGGCCTTGCAAATGCTTCTCAAACCCAAATAACTAATCTGAACGAAGGAACAGTTTCATCTTTTTCCTTTGACAGTACACCTATCGTATAGCCTACTCAGAGATTTCATGTCATCTTCCGTCCTTGCGTTTGTTAAAAAGCACTTAGTTCAACCATTTAAGAATGAAAATTTTCTTCACAATCAAAGCAAAGTCACTCTCCTTTGATACGATTCGTTATAAATCTCACACTGTTCATCTATCCTATACGCATGGTACAACATTCTTTCACCTATAAATTATTTCCTGATTATCTTTTTCAGAGGCCATAACTTCAAGATTTCGCAATGGAACCACCTGGGAAGAGACAAAGTCTGTCGCAAATCAACGTGGCTCGGATCTGAGGAGAAAAGAAAAACCAGAGAGACGATCTTGATTAATCACATATTCTGACATACCTGTCAAATACATGTTTTCAATACATGCATCTTTGTGTTACCTGTCATTCCTTTTGATTTTATAGCCAAGCAGATGCGTTAAACCAAACTAATGCAAAACTGGTGCATTCACAGTTTTATCTCTGTATGTATACATTTGGCCAGTTGATTTTTTTTGTATTATGGAAGATATCAATAATCTTTCGTCTACAAGAGCAGCAAGAAGGATTTCTAAATTTACGGTACATGCATAAAGGCATGCTTGCTTAATTATTGCTGAGTCATTTTTGAAATTCTTCATGTTGCTGTTGTAGACGAAACATTGATATTTTCCATGATACAGGGCAATCAACAGACCAATCTTCCAAGATAGCAAACTAATCTTCTAAGATAACAGGTTAATCTTCCAAGCTAACAGGCTAATCTTCCAAGATAACAGACTAATCTTCCAAGATAACAGACCTATCTTCCAAGTTTCTTCTAAGATTCCTATTAAGTCTTGCAAAGACTTGGCAGTAAATCTTAAAAGAAACTTAGAAGATTTGCAAGTTTCGATTCACTGGGATCTTCCGTCCTTGTGGGCTTTCAAGAATGCCATCTCACGAACCTTGTAATGACAAGAGCGTCAACTAACCATTGACGACGGTCAGTCGATGTCACAGGAAATGCCTAACCTAATTACCTTTCTTTATTGACCATTCTCTACTTGCTTGTAATTCACTTGTCTGACAAGTTAGAATCTCTTACTAATGATGAAACCTATTGAAACGATCTGAACTGGCCTTCGATGAATTGACCTACCTGAGCAGACAAACAACTTTATCTCTGGATGAAGTCCCAATTGATTTCCCCTCAAAGATCGATACGCAAAGGATACATTGTATTTACAATTGGACGGTGGAGATAAGTCAACAATTCACAAATGCACAAATAATTCCGCAAGAAATGCATCACTCGAAGAAGGCAAACAAAGATGGCGATTGTGGATGTTCCACTACACCACATTCAATGATGAGTGAATTAATTTGTGTAACAAATGGCTCACAATGTTGGACAAGTCGTTCTATGTCGCTGTAAATGTCGTAGTTTTCATCTATGTTGCCTGCTAAGTTGCCCAGAATAGTCGATCTGGACGGACCGACACTCAACAAAGCCTTTACTGTATGACGATGTTGAAAACTGTGGAATTTCTCCATTGTATCCGCGTAAATTTGAAGATAGGCACTTCGCAGACTTTCTCCCATTTCGTGTCTTTGAAAATCTCTAAGAAGACGGAAGAGAAGGGCAATACAGAAGTCCATCATCCGTTTGAGACGCAGGAGACCGTCGCAGAAGTCTGGGACATCATTTCTCATAACGTAATCACGCAACAATTCGTCTTCTGACGGAGGCGATTGTTGTAGCGTCTTCTGCATCTTCCCGACATTCCGTGAGATGTCCGATTTAATTGGATTTATGCTGGAATTGACGACAGTGGCAATGAATTGAGGATAATTCTCCACTACTGTCATAAATTGTGACACTGTTGGCTCCTCTTCCTCCCTCCAGGGAAATCGTAGAAGTCGGAGAACAGGAGAGATTACAGGCAGTTCCTCCTCTTCGTTCGCCATGCGCTTGACTGATAAGCAGCCGCGTGACAGAGACTTTAAATGTGTGACGCGACGCAGTGGCCGATGACGTCTTCAGAGCCCGACTTATGGACGCGTTACGCAAGCCATACGCCTGAGACTTACGTGAGAGCAGCCGCCGTCGCTAAGGACACTTGACAAATGGAGGGTAATTATCACGAAGATGCTCAAGACTGACATTTAGAGTGATTTCGTCATTTTCATTGTCATAGTTGCATATTAGAGAACGGAAGAGATAATTTTCTATTGCAAGGTGATGGAATGTAAATTTCTGCCAATTCCATCAATAGTGCATTGAAAATGTGTGACCAGATCGATCTGCACGCTATGGATCAGGGATGCGGAGTCCTATCATTTTGATAGGACTCCGACTCCGGTTGGCAAGTATATAAAGCCCATTTTTTGAAAAACAAACCGGTAACCTACATCATAGATCATTATAGGCTTAGCTGAACCAATGTTGGTGATCATTGCTGTATCAAATCAATTATTATTGATGAAAGTTTGTCAAATGTCGCTTTAAGTTGGATGCACACGACTCGGTTCCTCCCATCTTTTTGATGTGTGCTTCACATGGTTTTTCTCCATTCTCTACCAGGCAGGAAAATCCTCCATCCTTCTCCAAACAAATATGAGTACACTTTCGATTTTAATACGCGCTTTGGAGGAGAAATCACACACGATTAACGTGAGGGTTAAAGGCAATGTTCTCAAACAAACTAGTATTTCATTTTTGTCTCTGATGTTACCTTTGGCGCGTAGGTGTGATCGAGGCTAGGAAGGCTTGTCTTCTCAATAAAATCGAGTGAAAAGACAATGCCTTATTCACTATTACGGGTCATTCCCTCAACTATTACAAGCTTTGCATGCACTGCTGTCTCTGTACTTTTGTTTGACGGAGAAAGTTGACATCAAGACACTGACAGCTGTGTACGAGGATAAATGATTTGTTTGTATTATATTTCGGGTCTAGTTATAGGCCGGCGTCTGGAGTCATCATTTGATAGGACTCCGGGACTCCGACTCCGACTCCGCATCCCTGCTATGGATACTTACAAAACCCAGCCTGCCAAATCTATGAGACGAACAGTTAACGGCTGACAAAGGAAAATATTTGAGAATTGCAAAAAATCGAGTGACCCATTACGTTAGAGAGAATTGAATATCTACAGCAAAAGAAAGTCATTTTGGCCTGAATTATTTAGAATTATATGGTTTTGAGAATACTATGAAATCATATCTGAATTTTCATATTGAATACAATGACATAGATATATTTTTAAAATTTCGAACAAGAAAACACAGATTAGATTTCGTAACTGGCAGTTACGAAAATCGATTGCGATAAACAGGAAAGCAAAGTGTGGTGTCATCCGCATATTTTATAAACGAATAATTCGAAAGTGGAGACTCTGCATCATTTCATGGTAGAATGCTCACTATATCAAAATTTACGACAAGAAACAGCGCCTTTGTTATGCAACTGTAGCAATACAACAGAATTCAATAAATTGATGAATATTTTAACTCCAAAACTGGTAAAATCCATCGCGAGGTTTCTCAAAAAAGAAAACGACTTGCGAACGATAACTTAGAAATCACTAATCAATAAATATGAAATCTGGAAATTTATTTTCGTCAATTCTCCTCTCCTTCCTGTTCAGAATATGTTTTTTCCAACAGCATCGACTGCACGCTGTTATCTGCCATCAAGCTATGTTTTTGTGGATATAGTAATAATAAAGCGTTTATTTCGATATGAATGAAAATCGGGGCTGACACGGGAAGATACGGTTCGCACATTCAAAGTTATTAAGACACATTTTATACATAAAAATCAGAGTAATTGACATTAGAAAATAGTTAATCGCTGATGCACTGAATAATAGGTTCGACACATGCTGATAATAAAAGTATTTGCTCTCCTTTGCGTTCGTAAGCATGTCATCAGAAAACGCCCGGTTTTTGAAAATTAGTGGCAGAAGACTGTTCAAAATGTGTTCATCTTCAGTTATACTATCGAAGAAATTAGAGGCTATAACCATTCGACGCTCCATTAACGTAGGAAAACATTCCGCGTCACATTCATGTCCACAAATGATTCTATGGAATCTTCGCTGCAATTTCTCCAATCGAGTAGAATCTGTTACAGATAGACCAGTAAATAAAGGAGCACAATACTCAGCCATCGATCCAACAGAGGCGCAGTATACATGTTTGAGCTGATGCTTGCTTACAACCGGTTGCAAAACTCGTGTAGCAGATATGCGCTTCGAAGCACATTTTATAATTTTGTCGACATGGTCGGACCAATTTCCACCGGAGTTGAATAAAACACCTAATACATTCAATGCATCAACCATGGTTATTCCAGTTTGGTCGCTGCATTGCCCATCATAGTTTCGCTTTGGAATGATTAAAGATTTACACTTTCTCTCATTTATAGTCAGATGCATTTCATGTGTCCATCGTAGCAGATTCTGCTGCTCAAGACTATTGTGGTTGTTTGCTGAATTAACATAAACAGGAAAGCAAAGTGTGGTGTCATCTGCATATTTCATCACATGACAAGTAGCTGAGTTCAAGCTTCGGAAAGTAGAAGTTGTCACAGCGCATAGATAGGGGACCAAAAGAGACCCTTGTGGGACACCAGATGTAACATCTATAAGACTGCCTTTTGTGATACCCACCGACACATATTGCTTCCAACCGGTTAGGTAGCTCATAATCCATTTGATTGAATTTGATGGTAGATTACAATCAATTAACTTTCTTGCCATCAAATCTGCCTTCAAAGAATCAAACGCTCTCGAGTAATCATACGATATGATTTGCACTCCACAAGTCTCTGGATCATCAATCGTTTTTGATGTGAAGTCATCAAGAGAGATCAAAGCACACTGTGTCGACGATTTGGGTCGATAACCAAATTAGTAGGGTTGCCGTGTGGATGGGGATTCTGTGGGGATCCCCATGGGTATGGGGTGGGTATGGGGATTGAGGCCATCCCCACAGCTCCCATAGGGCTTCTATGGGGATTCTGTGGGGATTCTGAAGTTTTTTGACATTCACTAGAAACAATCGAAAATGACATAATATCACACAATCAACTTTGATGTTGAATTACAAAGTATCACACAGTCTACTCATCTCATCACTTAAAATGCATGAAATATCAATGCTGATTATTTTCACATTAGTAACACACGTTCAATAATTTTGAATGACTTATAATGATAGTTCCAGGGGTGTCAAGGACGTCTGAAGTGGAAGAATTCTGCAAGTCTCCTTTGCTGCAGAGCCGAATGGAGACTTACAAATATTTGCTCTAATTGTTTAAATAGCTGATAAAATTATTTGTGATAATATTTAGCTTGCGCGAAAAATGCGATTAATCTTATTAACCTAGATTTTAAACTAATTACGATATAGAAGACCTGTTCGTTCCAGCCCACAAAGCAAGACACATGAAAATGTTGAATGATTTTCGTCGGATACATGAACAGTGTAATAAAGATTTCTCACACCAAATCATTCAACTGCAAGCCATCTACTCGCATTAATGCAGTCATGGTTATAATGGAAGCTCAGATTTTCACTTGTCCACGACGGTTAGGCATCCCTAACCGCACACTTAAGTGTACCTCAATAAATGGTTCATTGTGCTGCATTTCATCATCACATACAAATGGGTCAACATCTCCCAATTCTTGTGCAATAATTCGATGACATGAGTGGTCGAGAATATCAGGATGATTTTCGTCGAAGTCTTTATTCATTATAGTAGATTAGATTGATTCAAAGCTTTTTCCTTCACTACGTGTAGGCCTATATAGTCGATTTCTACTGCGAAACAATTCTAGACTTGAGATGCATAAAGGCCAAACTCGCTTTCACATTTTACTTCTTTATCGGCATTAATGGAGATAGAATTATCAATGATTGCTAAATTATATCAATTAACGAATATTAAATGGGAATGTTCACACATATGAACATAGCATGATCCAATGAGCAATAAACAATGGCTATAATACTACACATTGGTAGACTTAGTAGACCGCAAACATATAGTGAAGGCCTACATAAGAATTTTTGACAGGTGACTTTTTTGTGATAGAGTGACCATTTTGAAGTACTGGCAGTGTAGCAACATATGAATATTTTTAATTTATGTTCAACCCTGTCTTTGTATGCTGATGAACTTCCTATTATTTGGAAGTAGCACCACTATAAGCAACCAAATGAATGAAAAACTTACATTGGGAACCCCAAATACCAGCTTACAGGACAGCCCAGGATTAAATTCTCACAAATGGAACATGTGAAACTCGTATATAATCTATCAAAGCAACCAAATACATGCACTTAAAATTATTTGCCGCTGACTAAAAATATTGTGGGGACACTAAGGTCCTTCAGGACTTAAACTGACAGTTAAAATGTCAATAGATACTCGTATATTGATAAATATTCATGCTTGCTTTTGTGAAACGTGTTGCACTTAATCACGATTGTCTACAGCGAGGAATTTAAGTATAGTTCTTTTGAAATGAGTGCGTGTATATTTCATGAAAATGCTTCGCATAACATGTATACGTGATGTAATGTAAGCTTAGGTTTGATTTTACTTGATGTAGACTGGTTGACTAGTGTTATAACAGGAAACGGTAAAAGGCGAATAAAAGAAAAATTTTTCGTTACAATAATTTCTAGGTGGCAAGTCAGAATCAAGGCTCAAAAATGATAGAAAATGGGCTACTACAATTTTAAAGAGCAATAGGCCTATACCGAAGATATAGAAAGGAAAAGTCATAAAAGTTTCAACACGCAGTCGGTGACTAATTTCAAGGACTGCCATTCCGCATCTCTGGAGTCAAATACGGCCTTCGGATCGTTGAATGTGGTGCAGAAGTTCCACTGAGATGGAGATATTGGACACCAAACATATATACGAACAGGAGCAACATATTAATCAGGAGCCTATCCTGTGGGGGCGTGCAGATTCTGTGGGGATACCCACAGGTTTTCTGTGGGTATGGGGTGGGGTGGGGATTCAAATATCCCCTGCAAATTAGATTTCATCAAAATTATACAAAATGTACTTCTTGATAGACCTCAATACAATTGCTTCTAGCAGTTTGGCAGGGAATCTTTGGAAACTGATTGGTCGTATGTCACTTATTATCGGAGATGGCTTCTTCGAGATCGGGCAAATAGAAGCGATCTTCCAAATTCTTGGAACAATCCGTTCCTTGATTGACTGGTCACAAAGTTTATAGAGAGGCTCACTTATGAATGAAGCAACATACTTGTATAATGATATTCTTACTTGAACTTCTTTGTATCAATTGGTAAATCAGTTCAGGAGAAATATCAACGTGCTAGTCATGATCTTCTTTGTTGTCGTCCATTGATACCTCATCAATGTTCTGAGGCTTAAATACTGACGTAAGTTCTTGATTAATTGAGTGAACCCCATCTTCAATGGTTCGGTATTGGGATAACAGCGACATTAGTGGATTAGTAGATTTAGTTCCCAAGTGAGTACTCACAGCTTGACATAGATTCTTTTTGCCCATTCTCTTCGTCCAATATAATTTGACTTTGTTATTTCGGCTTTCACTTTTAACTTCAAACTGTTGTAGGTCAAAAAATAACGATTCGAAAAGCCTCCCACCGCTTGTTTATCGAAAAACACAAAGATAGAGTACATAATATAGAAAGATAAAGGCATCTCTCATTGTTAATAAAGATTAGAGCATTATAAAAAATTAGAAAGAGATGGAGTAAAGTTTAAGAATGTAACACAAGGAAATGGCATATTCCTTAACAAATAAGTTTAGGTGCCTTTAAACATTGTTATATCTTCAGTGTTTTAGTAATTCCAGTAGTTAGCTACAAGCTTTACAGTACGGTGTTTTTGGCAACTTCACTTGTATACAAATGTTAGATAAATCTTTAATAACTAAGAAAACGAAAATCATAAAAACTAACATTTACATATTAAAGAAGTTTTATGACAAATTACACTACTTACTTACAAAAGAGTAATGTGATGATAATGTAATTACGTAGAAGATGATTGAAAAATGAGAAAAATTTGATCAAATAGCTAATGAAGTAAATCGAATACCATTTACAATTAACTAGTCCGACAAAGTAGATGATAAGAACTATAAACAGGATGGCAAAAATATCAGGTTATGAAAAACAATGTACTTATGTGTTACATTTCTAATGAAGGACAATGACAAATTTTTTAGAGAAAGAAGCTAAACAACTTTAAGCGGAACATTGTAACGCAAAACTTTATTAAAACAAAAACTTCAAAACGAGAAACCTATATAACGACAAATCGTCAGACACCCAAGCGCAATAAAAAAAAATCATTGTTTGTTCCGTCAAATGTTTTAAGCTTGTCATTCCAAATGTTACCCCACAAATTTCACATATTAAATATCTTTAACAATGGA
>CAJQUW010000556.1:0-89092 GCA_907163375.1 Prostheceraeus crozeri | reverse complement strand
ATTTCATTTCACAGGCTTTTGTATAGGATATGTGGGAGAAGACATTGTACACAGACTGCGAGGTAGTCAATGCAAATGGATAGCAACAGTTAATGCGGCGATGCCTCACCGTTGTTAAAGCTCTTTAGACGTAATTTCTCAAATTGAAATGGCTTTCCGTTGGATTTTATGCGATATTCAGAGCTGAAATTATCCTCAATCTTGGGAAGGAAAAACTGGTTGATTTACAGAATTTAAGCGAGGCATTCGGCGCATGCACCGCTCCGATTGACCGCAGGCCACTGGATGTACATCACTCGAGGAAACTATGTAGAAGCCATGTAGATCTCATGTCGAAAGCGGCTTCTAGAAGGATTTATGCTCTCAGACTCTTTAAGCGGTTGCCTCAAATATTAAAAGCTGATTTGGATCAAGTGTAGGAAGTGACATAGGAAGTGCCAGCATCATCAATCATCTAGCTCCAAAAGTTTTGAAATTTTCGCAGCATTTGTGTGCACCTTGCTGTCGTACAAATTGACACTCATCATCTTTTTCCCTTGTACAACTCTTCTGTATAGTAAGTCATTAGTCTCAAGTTTCTTTTTTTGGTTTTTATAATAATTTTTTATCTCAATAATCAAATTGGTATTCTCTCCATGTAAAATTATGCATCCGCATGCTCCACTGTATCAATGATTTTCATTTTTTGAACTAAACGAATATCAGGTTCAAAATCATGGTTCTAAAACCATTCTTTGAAAATAATCTTTTGAAACAATCTTCAAAGCACGGATTTTATGACACGCTTATAAGCCTGGTTGATATAATTGCGGAATATTCAGCTATTGTTGTTTTCATAAAATTATGTCAACTACCGGTATTTCAGCAATTGTAACGAAATCTGAAAGGATGATTGATGGCTTGAAATTTAAAATTCTATTTATAGTTACAAGATCAACCTCGAATGCGAATCCGATACCACCATCGGCGAGAGCATGAACGCGAAATCGGTACCGGTATACCTTCTTTCGTTTTATTACATAATATAGTTGTTTAGAAACTCTGAGGGGTGACATAAATCCCTTGCTTAACACTGAAAAAACTTAAGACAAATTGGGTTAAGTGTACATACCAGAGCTATGTGCGAATACGGTCGGGCGAGTTCTGTCCGGAATCAAGGGTGTTGGTGACTTTTAGGATTCTTTGTTTTGACATAATACAAAGTAGCTGTGATTCTCTTTAGATAATCAATGTTCTACGAAGGACCTTTGTTGTCAGACAAAAACATATACCGAGATGTTTGTACTTTTGGCATCTGAAGAGGTCATCCTTAGATCGATATTTTCTGATTCACTTCATTTATTGACTTAATGCAATTGTTAACTTATTAAAGTACGCTTGCTGAGCACCTTGCGACAAGGATACTCCAATAACCTGAAGAAATTATTAGAAATATGTATGCAACTGAGGAAAAGTAATTGATAAATTTAGTTCTGAATCATTTTCTAGGCAAGACACTACGCACGTACTTATTTGTTTGAAGTGGACAACGATATGTCTGCATCATCGATGAACTAAATATAGTATTGTCAATAGTATATATTGTCAACGCTGTGCTTTGTAAGATTTGTCAGACAGTAGCTGTGAGTAGATTGCGTTAGTAAAGAAACGCGGAAGTATAAATGCTTTAGTATTTAACTACACCGCTCGCATGTCAATTCGTTCGAATAGTAGCAGCAGCGCCGCCCGAATGCAGCATCGCGATACTATTCGCGTACAGTCCTGGAGCACATGTTCCTCTAAATCATTGTCATCCAAATGAAAGATTTCTGAAATGGCAACAGATATGTATATTATCTGAGATATGCATACTCGTATAACTGAGCTTGCAGTCGGCCTAAAATTGGACATGCGCCGAACTGAAGCCAACCTGTCAGTCACTTAAACCAGCCCATGGACTGGTCTGAAGCTTGCCTTACCCGAAAAAGAACGGCAAAGTCGGTTCAAGAAAGACTCCTGACATTTTACAACGCAAATTCATGTCAACGGCTGACATATAGGGTGGATAACGACAATGTTGCTCAGTGGTGGTTGACATTGCCGTTGCTGAACTTGTTGGCCGATAACACTTGTACAAGGTTTATGCAAAATAATCGCCAGATGCAATTTAGGCCTACATCTGGTCCGAGGAAGCAACTTTAGAGCCCATTAAAAAAAAGAGATTTTATGAGCATACTGAACATTTACTCAAAAAGATTATGGAATCCATTGGGATTGTGTAGTGATAGCAAGATATCTGAATTAAATAGTCTTCACATGAAATGACAACAAGTTTAGTGCGATAAGATGTCAGAATGTGCAGATATGAAGTGAAATGTTGTTTTGAATGTAATTCAATTTATAATTCATCAATGAGATTCATTTTCAATTTTCTATTACGAAATAGAAGTATTACCTGTTGCAATCGTTACATCCTTCACCTGTATCTTGTTTCGCTTTAGAGAATAGATAAATTGACGGAAAGTGTCGCGAAATCCTTTGCTGCTTCCATAGTATAGTAGGAAATTCATTGCGAAAATAGAATTGTATGTGATAAAGCCAATATGTATTATAAGCATGTATGTGCCTTCATGATATCCAGACGCCATTATCGTTTCTTGCAAAAAGAAAATAATCATTACGGGGCAAAGACATAGAAATTGAAATATACCAACGAAAAACATCATTTTCACCGAATCCACCGCCTCTCTTGTCTTCTCGTCACCATGTCTTGTCAAAGTAAGGATTAAAGTAATACTTGACAAAATCATTTGAAATGCAAAGAGTAAACCTAACACGTTTGTATAACTTATATATAAATTGTGGATTGCCGATACATAATTACTATCTTCGATTGGGTTGCAGACGCATCCATCAAATCGGAATAACATGAAATACAGCCTCCCAGGGACTTCCAAACAACCTATGACGATATAGGAAACAATGATAATTGACTTCTGATTAAGAAACCGCATTTTATGAGGCATGGTAGCAAGAGCAAATCTTTCCGAAACCATCCAAATAATTGTATACCAACTACAATCTGTAAGTCCTTCTCCAACACTGTAATGAATGTTGCACGTGTAAAAGTTATTGCTGACAAATGACTTCGCATATTGTAATTGGTACCAAGTACCAAACATTCCCATTGGCATTCCAATCAGGTCACAAACTGCAGTGACAAAGAAATAGAACCTTGTACTCCTCCGCAATCCTTTAAACCGTTTTATGACGATAACCGTGCACATATTTGCTAAAGTTCCGAACACCATTATTGCCATTGCAATACCAGCTGCTATTAATCTTATTTTGATATAGGGATTTTGATTCCATCTAGGAAAGTTGAGTGCAAAGCGACTTTTAAGTATTCCGTTGTTCCAAAAATTTGAGTAGTTTTCTGTTTTGCAATTAATGCTACTATTCATGCTTCGGTAAAGTTTGGATATGACAATTTGCGAAACATGTTTCAGCTAGAATAATATCATTAATAGTTTCAGTGCACGAATGAAATATCATCATTTGTGATAACGCGCTACGATTGGAGAAACTCATATTGGGTACAATGATGTCTTTCCTTGTATCATTTTTTCAATGTTTATCTTAGCCCTCTCTGATTAGTGTGCACAGAAATGAGCAGATTGAAAGATATCTTAATAATAACTTGCATACAACAATCAGTTAGTGCCCACGACATGAGACCATTCTGAAAAAATTAAATTGCATCGAACTCATGAACACAAATCGTTTGGCTTACTGAAGGAGAAACATATTATGCATCATGATGGATGGTGAGCAACGGGATGGAACTCTTTTCGTCAGCCGCACCCGTCTGTACCTGTACATGGATCTATACAAAGAAAGATCACTATTTTCTTTAAGACATTCCGTTGTTTTTAGATGGATAATGATACTCAATTTATACTTCGGTCATCTGAAGTGGTCATCATCAGATTGACCTTCCTTTGATATTCCTTTATTGACTTTAGCACGATTGCCGCATTAATGCATATTGGTCATTTACTGACCAATACAAATAATGAAAAATGCTGTGCTATCTGATTAGTATTTTTTGAATGACGTTTGGAGAGCATCTCATGGCAAGAAATCCAAATCACCGATATTCCAATGTATTCCAGATGAAATATATATAAAATCGATAGCCTACAATTGAGAAAAGGTGAACGATTAATTTATGTCTACAGCAGGGATGTGTAGTAGTGCATTGAATATCTAAAGAGAATGAATAACAACGATCAAGTCAATAAAACACACCATGGAGAACCGAAGTCCATGGTGTAGACGAGCTCGCACCTTCTTCACTAGGCCACGCTGACGGTACAAAAGGCAGAGTTCATCTCTCAGCATTGAAATAGTCAATTTATCAATATATACTCATTGAAAAAAATTTTGAAACATTTACTTCTTTAACTTCTTTCATTTTTGACTGGAATATATACATGCATGTATGATACCTTGATAATTTAGTCATAATCTCCACCAAGTCGCTAGCACAGAAAAACAACGAATGTAGCAGATTCAACTTTAATAGCGCGTGTGCCCCCCTCTAGCTCCAATGCATTCAGTAATCCGAGATAGGCATGGATTCACAAAGTTTCTGAATGAAGGATGTTTCAAGGAGACGCCACTGCTCTGTCAGTCTTTCAGAGAGAATCTTCAGGGACACTGGTGGAAGTGAATAGCGGTCTCTCACTCGCCGCCCCCAAGCTAGTCCCAGACTTGTTTAATGGGTGACAAGTCAGGTGAGCGTGCAGGCCAGTCAAGGGTTTGAATGTTCAATCTCCTAACAGTGGCAATGACAGCCGAGGAGCGATGTGGTCTTGCGTTGTCGTCTTGGAAGACGAGATCCTCCCCCTGACCACTGGGGCAACAACAGGAATCACAATTTCATTGAAATACCTCTCTCCAGTCAACGTGCCTTTGATGATGACTGCCAATGCTCGTCCGCCATGCCAAATGCCACCCCACACCATAACACTTTCACCACCATATCTGTCGTGTTCTTTAATACAGCATGGGGCAAAGCGTTCCCCTGGAAGACGGTGCACTTTGACACGACCGTCATTGAAATCCAGAGTGAATCTCGATTCATCGGTTCACAAGACCTTCTGCCAGTGATGGTCATTCCATCAGCGATGGGCATCACACCAGGGAACTCGTCTTCTGCGGTGCTCAAAACTCAATGGAATTAGGACAGCTGGTCGTCGCAATTGCATTCCAGCCAGAGATGTAACCGGTCCGGAATATTCCAGACCGGACCGGCACCGGTATACCGGCGTCCGGCAGTGGACCGACGACCGCCATTGGACCGGCGACCGGATCTTTCGATGAATATATAGAGTTAAACATTGTTGCCTATAACTTGATACCGCATAAGATTACAAGCGAATAGGCCTATCGTGAGGTCAGTTATGGAGGCTGTAGGCCGAAACCTGATGTGCGAGCTTCCTAGGCTATCGGCTCATAGAGTACACTAAGCATAAGATTGATGTATAGCTGTAGGTAGGCATTAATATAATGTACAGGCCTACGATGCACTATTTTAGGCCTTTATATATAGGCCATCTTGTACCAGATAGGTCCTTTATAGTAGGCTAGACATGCCTGTTATATGCTTAGCAGGCCCTAGCTACATGTTAGAATGTTACAATTCCTAGCCTAAGCTAGGAACACTTAATTTGATTTTGTCTAGAGCTAGGTTTATGCAGCATCATCTATTGAACGTACCTTTGTAACATTTTACGACAACAAGCTGGAGATTTAGAAGGACACGACGGTGGCGGTACTCTGCATGATTTTGTTTTACATAGACGTACGGCAAAATGTAGTCTAAGCTTAGTTATCAGATTAAAATCCTTCAGTTCCCCATACGCTACACCTAATGGAAAGAGACATAGGTGATTACATTTTTATATGTTAATTTTTCACAACAATTAAAAGTTCTAGAATTTCATTGGCAGTGCAATGGGAAAAAATAAGCTGGAAGGGCCTAACTAAGTCAAAAGATGCCTAGCACCGAGAAACAGCAACTGTTACCTGAGAAGATTGCGCGCCTTGCTGGTGAAAGCACGTGATCAAGTCATCAAGCATCGAACGGGAAAGTGCGTACCGGATAGATATCAGAATTGCCTGCACAGAAGTTTTCACGCCTAGAGGAGAGCGCATACCGTATGTAAATGTGCCTTGAAAACGGCTGCTAAAATTAACAATTTACTGATTGACATGATGGATTCAACATGAAGGACACTTTCCCACATCATACCGGATGAAATTATGCCGATGTGACCGTCTCTGCCGGTATTGGCCGGTCTGATTTTTCAGACCGGACCGGCGACCTGCGCCGGTCTACCGGCGACCGGTTACATCTCTGATTCCAGGTTCTCGCAATCTTCGGTAAGCCGTTCGAACGCTATACTCTATATTTGAGGCACTCTTCCAGTGTACGACTAGCTTTGGGACTGACACAAATCTCTTTGCAGCTAAAACTAGACGTGCGTCTGTCCTTTCTGCAGACTTTCTTGGTCGAGTAGATCCCTTCTTCTTTTTAACATCTCATTCTGCTTTCCATCAACACCACCACCTCTAAACAACGACTCGATAGTTGCAGCTCTTCGGCAGCACTCGCACAACTTCTACCACAACGAATCATTCCAATAGCTATACCTCTGGTAAACTGATCGTGTGCCATTTTATTTTACAAAAGCTGGATTTCACTTCACGTTTATGTTCAATTTTTAAAAGCAATTGTGACAGTTGTATCGATATCAAAATTTGAAATTTGACCACCACCGATCTTTCTCCATTCTGTAATGTGTTGAATGGTGATACATAGAAAGCGAGATATTGCATCATACCTGAGAAAAAATGAAACAAACTTCAATTCATATTGTATCGAGAAAACATATGAGCATGTCATTCGATTTGAATGGACAAAAACAAACAGCCTGCTTCAAATTATTGATAACATCTCCGAAAATTTAGTTATTTATCAATATTTTTATGTCAGTTGATTTCAATTAATATAAATTAGTTGTCCTAGGTCTATTATTTTTATGAATGAAAACCATCAAACTTCAAAAAGTAGCACATCTTTTCGAAATTTGCAATCTTTCCAAATAAAGCTTGCCATGCATGGTATTTAAACTGTCAAAGAGGGTGCCAAATTTGATTAACCGCAGAACAATAAACTTACAGTTCTGTAGGCCCACAATATAATTTGAGTGACATTTTTAAAACAAATAAGCTATTTTTTATTCACGTACAGCTAAAGTCAATAAAAGACACCATGGAGAACCGAAGTCCATGGTGTAGACGAGTTCGCACCTTCTTCACTAGGCCACGCTGACGGTACAAAAGGCAGACATCTCCAAGCATTGAAATAGTCAATTTATCAATAGATCTATATGTAGAAATAGTTATCAATTTCTATATCCTGAAGTGACATCGATAGCTTTTTGTCCTAATATCATAGACATAATGCTACCAGCATTCATATTGTATCGAGACAACATATCAGCATGTCATTCGAATACGTCACATAGTCGCAACAAAGGTCTATGGCACAGAATTAGGCAGGTCATCGCTTCTTCTGTCTGCCTAGAAAGGAAGATGTACGGAACATGTAACGCTAATAAAATGACACATTCTTCTGACATGATACCATAGCAATTGGACAGCGAGCATCAGTTCAACATTAAATGCGCCAAATTGTGAGAAGTCTTAGTGACTGCCATCAACCGGATCACGCAGCAAAGAGACAGTGGCAATGTCAACTTCTACAGAGAAATTTGTGAACGGTTGATTGCGAACTTTTGATAATGATCGGATGGACCACCATCATCGAGAAAACTTTTGCGCAATGATCTGAATTCTTCGAACCTGAAGGAATCGAGGCGATCAGAGCATTTCTGAAGGAATTTCTAAAGGGATTCTATTTCGAAATAGAACGTCATTATGTAGTTTTTCCCACTTTGTCATGCTCAATGTAATATGCAAGTTGACCATTGACATGAAGCTCAATTGTTTCGCGCTTTCTAAGCAAGATAACGCGATTCCACTTGCAACAAGATAATGAAACTTCCCGTCGAAATCAAGCAGATTAAGCGAAAACATGGTGTCACATTTTTAAATTCACAATCACTCTCCTGATTGAAACAATCTTTAATCACACCAAGTTCAATATGATATCCTCTTCTTGCCAATTGTATTCTTGACCAAAACAGGCCGAAAAGTATTCGGAAAATCATCTTGAATTATTCTCATTAAGTACTCGTTGTATATGCATGATTTATGGTGATTCATCATCGGTCACATGGAAGTCATATGTGACAAAATGTGACGAATGTGACGAACATGCGTTGGGCACATTGTTGGTCGCACATTGGGCACAATTTGATTTACAATGTCTTATTCAAAGATGCTGCAGCGAGTGAAATTTGAAATTATTTGTCAAAGTGACATTACTTGAATTGAAGTCTACTGCGTTTTGTGGCTAAAATCTATTTTGATTGACATGTTGATGCTTGATTATGAATAAGATAGTGGATATTGATTCAACATGTGACTTTTTATTGGTTCTTCTTTTGCCTGAATATTTAAATTTATGATAAGGATTTGTTTATTGGAGGACCTCTTTCGAATCTCACGCGGTTATGTGAATGTGACTTAAGTCTATACCTCTTGTCACAGAAGTCTATGAGTTCGCCATTGCATGGTGCACATTTGGTATTGTATTAGACACTTTTGGTAGTTATCACAGAAATTATTAACATAACAATTATATTATTTGGCATCCAGCGTTTGAATACGAAGTTCATTCACTTGAGCGTGTTCAGAAACGGTTTTCCCCCTTTTTCCCTCAGTTTCGCTCTTGGTCATGTAGAATAAGACTCAGTAACCTTAATTTACTAAGTTTGAAAAATAGAAGGTTGCGCAACAGACTTATCTTTTTTTTCAAAATTATGCATGGTTGATCTGACCTTAATTTTGATGACTTTTTTCGACTCACTAACTTCTCCGCAACGCGGGGGCATTCATACAAACTAGCGGTGAGATTCACGGGGCGCAAAAGATTCCAACATTTCTTTACCATTTAAGTAATCCTGCATTGAACTCATTATCTGAAGATGCCGTCTCTGTAAGAAATGTTGAAGAAATCAAAAAGAAAATTACTGGTTATTTTATACGATCAGACATCTGCTAGTCCTGAATTGAAGATGCTTAAGTTTGACCCATTGCATTGTTGGGTCTCGCATTTGCTATAACCATTCGTGTTTTATGTGATGCTCTTCTTATGTTTCTATTCACAAGTACAGATATTAAAAAATGCAATGAATTAACACAACAATGAATGATTAATTGTTCAGTTGGCCACAATGATAATGCTGAAGCGTGTAGCGTTGCAGCACCTTCATTGTGGTCATTCTTTAAAGACGATCGCAATATCATTGCTACTGTGATTCATGCGGAGCTCACAAGCTATATTTCTATTATTTTTACTCGATTGATGATTAAAATAAATGTAAAGAAGGACTCTATTTAAAAGGTGGTCAGCATTTATCATTTTTTCATTATTTCAACATTTATCAATCAATCATTATTTTAATCAACCCTCGAGTAAAAATGATATTCGTATGGATGATTGAATTAAATAGATATCATTGCTGCCATTTCTTTTTTTTCGTGTGCTACGACGGACTTCCTTATTAATTGTATGCGCTGCGAAATTTTATTTTATTATTCGGGTCCCTGTAAGTACAAACCATATCTTTTATTCTTTATTCTTTATTCAAAAAATGATATACAGCTTACGCCATTGACATGTCATGAGTATACAAACAATACTACGATACAACGATACAAAAGAAATAAAAGAAACGATCCACAATTACATACAAAGATGAGAAATACACGATTTTGAGAGACGGCGATCAAACAAGTCCAATTTTTCAACACTATCTGCAACCGAAATGGTTCGTGGCATAAAATCGTTCTTCCGAATCACCAAACGGGATTTCCGGGCCGTCGTGAATGTCTTCGTGTGTCTAGTTCGTCTCGCGGGAATGTTGAGGTGTATAGCAGACACAAGTTGCGGGCAATCTAACTTACTGTGAAGGATTTTGTAGAACACAGCTACAGATATGGCCATAAGTTTACGGACACCTACTGATTACCAATGATTTGTTCGTTTATGGTAATATCATCCTCTAGGACCGCTGGCAAGGCGTTATTGTGGTAGGTAACTGATTTCCTCTCTTAACAATCACAACAAAGTCAATCGCTTGGCTGTCAGATGTCTATGGTTTCAGAAATTGAAATTCAAATTCAGTCATAGCATTCACTTCATGCTGGTGAAACGCTTCACTTCGTCGAACTAACCAGGGCAAAGCGAAACAAATATCGGCGTCTAATCGTGCCCTTATCACTGCGTTGCACAATGAAGGACTTTCGACTCGCGAAATATCTCAAAGGGGCTAATCTGCAGTTGCCAACATAATAAAGACGTTTAAATTGGAATCGACTTTGGAAGTCAAAAAGCGGTCTGGTCGTCAGCGCATTACGTCACCCAGGGAAGACCGCGTCTTGGTTCGTAAATGTGTCAATAGCAGATATTCTTCATCCAACTGGCTGGTGAATTGAAACAACTGGATGTGTTGTAAATGAACGAACTGTCCGTCGACGACTCCTGTCCGCAGAACTTAAGTCATGTAGACCAGCAAAAAAACCCTTTTGTGAATTGCATACAGCGACAACGTCGCTTCAAATGGTGTAATGAGTTCAAGAATTTCACTGAAGAGCAGTGGAGGGCAGTGGAGGAAGGTGATTTTTTCAGATGAGTCCAACTTTCAGGCTTTAAATGTCAGAGGCCAACTGCGTCGACGAGTTGATGAGCGCTACAAACCTGAATGCCTGAAATTGTCTGAAATTTCCATTCTCTGTGATGGTTTGGTCATGCATCTCATATAATGATGTTGGACGATTGTTTATTTTGGAAAAAGGGACCGATTTAATTCGAATTTGTACAAGAAAATCTTGGAGGAGCGTCTCCTACCATCTGTTGCTGAATGGTATCCAGATGGCCACTATCTTTTCCAGGATGATGGAGCTCCATGCCATCGGTTTAAAGCAGTTACTGCACACAAGACCAACCTCGGAATTCGTTCATTGGCTTGGTGGCCAGAACAGTTACCTGATCTGAATATTATCGAAAATTTGTGGTCGCGTGTTATCGCATTCGTTCAAGAGAAGAAACCGACCAATCGTTGTGAATTGATAAATGCTATCATTCAAGTGTGTCACCATCAAATCACGCCAGAAGCCATACAAAATCTATGTAAATCCATTCCCAGGAGAATCCAAGCGGTTTTCAATTCAAAGGGATTTTCAGCAAAATATTGAACTATGTAGCTCTCTGTATGCTGCTTACTTGAATAGGATGCGTTCCGTTTGAATAGAAGTTGATTTGAATACATTAAGATCGAGATATCATGATTACTTCGTTTTTTATGCTATAATCGTAGGTGTCCGTAAACTTTTGGCCATATCTGTAGGTCTCTCACAGTCCGTCTATGTTCCAATGTGGTCAGATGAAACTGGTCACATAGAGTAATGTAGTCATTTGAATCGTACAACTGCTTTGTTTGGAAACACATGAACTTAATAAACTTCCGTTGAACACGTTCAACTTTTTGAATGAGATACTTGGAAGATGGTGACCAGATTGAGGAACAGTAGTCTAAGTGCGAGCGTATATAAGCGTTATACACAACTTTCAAAACTTGAACGTCACGAAACGATTTCATACTTCTGCGTATGAAACCAAGCATGCGAAATGCTTTACTCACAATATGGGAAATGTGTAGAGAAAAAGACATATTAGACGAATAAAAAACGCCGAGATCCTTAATGTGTTCAACATGTTGCAGAGAAACAGAGTTGATAACATAGTCGAAAGTGATATCGTATACTCGCTTGAGTGAAAAATTGACATGAAGTCATTTCTTGACATTTAGTTGAAATCTCCATCGAACACACCATTCAACAAAACGCGATAGGTCAAGCTGTAAATCAAAACAATCGCTCAAACACGAAATGCGCTTGAAAATTTTAACATCGTCGGCGAACATCAAACAGTTACTGGTATGAATACATTCGGGAAGATTGTTTACGTACATGAGGAACAACGAGGGACCCAGTATCGAACCTTGTGGAACACCCAAAAATACTGGGACCCACTGCGACTCATCGCCGCTCACAACAACGCGTTGGTGACGACCTCTCAGATAGCTTGCAAACCATTCGAGATCATTGTGCGTAATGCCGAAATGATTCTTCATCTTAAGAGAAGATGAGCATGAGATAAGGTGTCGAATGCTTTGCGGACGTCAGTATAGATTGTGTGGACTTGGAGACCATCGTCAAATGCAGTTGTAATAAAATCATTGTAAGACAGCAAGTTCGTAGTGGTGGATCTGTTTTGGAAGAAGCCGTGTTGGTGATCACATATCAAAAGTTTAAGACGGTTTCGAAGAGCACAATTAACGAGTCTTTCGAATAACTTGCTAATTACAGGCTGAATAGAAATAGGTCGGTAAGATTCGACACGGCTTTTTTCTCCACCTGTCTTGAAAACTGGCACAATATTATTATATTTGAAAAGCGTGGGGTATCCACCGCTATCAACCGAGAGGTTGAATATGTAGGCCAAAGGAACACATAGTTCGTCAGCACATTCGATGAGAAGCACAGAAGGTAAACCATCGTATCCCAAACAAACATTGCGGTCTAAGGATAAAATCTCAGTTTTCATCTGTTCAGATGTAACTTTGGGTATTTTGAAGATGGGAACATCAAGCATGTCACAACTAGGCAATGACATTGAGTTATTCGGGACAAAAACTGATTGGAAATATTGACAGAAAGCTTTGGTAATGTCACTCAAAACAGCATAATCATCAGTGTATATGATAGACAGTATATGTAGACAGTAGGCTATATATCAGTCCGATATCTCGGAGTGTATGTCGGTAACGTTTGCACTCTGTAATCATCTATTAGACATAAAGCATATATCATTTCGTTAAAGGTTGATAGGCTATAGTTATGTCGTTATAATTCCTAAGTTATTGAATCTAGAAGTCACCCTTGAAAAAGTCTTGGTGGCAAGCCGAAAAGCTTTGGGTATTACTCAATAAATAAGTATGAGCAATAACATAGTTATTATTGTATTACTTTGGGCCTTCAGGACGGTGAAGCTCCCAACCTGCTTCTTTAGCATAAATAAATTATACAGCATTCCAGTATCTGAAAGCAGAAGATTAGAAAAACTAGCTGAAAAGCGCTTTAAACTGCAAGCACATTTAGAATACTTCGAAAAATGTAAATTCCTAAAAGTCATACCGGAGTTTCTACAGTTTAGGTTGCCAAAACTCGAGGCAGTAATTAACGGTGAAAAAGAGTACCATAATCTAATTCTTGAATCACACATATCTTGTGTGAAGCGCAAAATAAAGTGTAATGAAAAATCTCTAAAAATCTGTAGTGATGGCATATATAGTGCGCAACAAAATAAAAATTGTAGAAGAAAAACATAAAGTAAAGCTTAAAAGTCTTTAGCTAAAGCAGAGGTACTCTGTGCCAGACGCCGGCGTAAATAAAAGCAGCTGAAACTATCTATAGTAGAAAGTGAAACACTTTGATATGGATTAAAACATAGCATAATCCCTAAACAAACAGACAAAATGTAAATAATTAAATATCAAATTGAGAAAACTATAACACGATGCAGGAAAAATGATCCTGAATTTTCTGTAACTCAAAGTATTAAACGTGACCTGATAACTGTAGTAAACAATTTTGAAAAAGAAGCTAAGTCTATATGCAATAAAAAGACTAATAGACAGTTACACCCCACTCTAAATAAATTAGCAAATCAGAAAGAAATAATAATTTTGTAGTTTTGATGAAGGTAATGGTACTGTAATTCTAGACAGTGAAGACTATAACCAAAAAATGATGAAAATATTAGATGATAAGTCCAAGTTCAATAAGATGACAATACCGGATGACAAAAAAAGCAACCTATTGTCATGGAAGAAGGTCGCCTGTATAGGTATCTGGTAAAGTACGTCAAAAGATGAGTAACGGATGATACTTACAAGTATATTATGCCATCTTACAGCGAACCGGCAAAAATGTACAATACAATAAAAGTACACAAAGATAAATGCACCAGCCAGGCCAATTATTAGTACAAGAGGCTCTTTTGGCTGGATACCTAGACAATATCATTAAACAGCACATACATAAAAAGTACTTATTGAGTTCAACTACCGAGTTCATGGATAAAATAAAAGAAAATCAAAGTATTTTTAACAATAATAATGATCTTGTTAGTTTGATGTCGAATCCTTATTTACGAGGGGCGCACCAAAATTCGTGACGTTTGTCTCTCCTATCTATAGACGTCCATTTTTGTGCAAGTGCATATCTAGATATTATTTCTTACAGTTCTGACAATTGCATTTCACAAGAAAAACATTTAACTTCCATTTGTACAAATATTTGTTGACAGAATTAAGGGCATATCAAAACCCTTTTTTTCGATTTGGTCACCTTAGATTTCAATAGCCTACACTTTTCCCATCTCTTCTCAAGTTCCTCTTTTCCTTCTTCAAGTCAATCTTGCGGAAATTTCCCGAATGAAGCTTTCGATGCTCTCTTTATATCTTTCACCATTGAATCGAATACCCCCGATTGCCTACTTCATTGGAGTGAAGAAATGAAAGTCAATAGAGGTCAAGTCAGGTGAATACAGTGGGCGAGGAAGCAGCTACCACTTCAGCTGCTTGATTGTGGTCATCGCTTTCTCTCCTTGGTCCCCTGTGCGAAATCTTTTCCTGTCTTCTTTACGGCAAAAGCTTGCGCATGATATGTGAGGGACTGCCGTAGTATTCGGGCTTGATTGTGTGATCAGGAGGGCAGTAGTCAACATGAATCACACCTTCGCAATCTCAAAAGACTGTCACCTGGAATTTGCCTACAGAAGATACTATCTTGGCGTGATCCGGTGGCTGCTCACTTCGCATTATCCATTGCATTAATTTTTCTTTTCGTCTCTGTTATGACAAATGTTTGGCAGCGGAATTCCATGAACCGTGATGAATCTCCTCCAAACCCCTTCGTCATGGACTCCCAGAAGACCAAGAACAACAGAGGAGTTGGTGACCCGAGCGCCTTTCTGTTCTTCAGTCAGCAGCCTTGGCACCCAACGAACCGAAACCTTGGACAACTCAAGGCGGTCATGGAAGATGCGCTCAAGAGTCCCACGCGACAGCAGGGACTTTTCCTCCACTTCATCAAATGTTGGGTGTCTGTCAGACTGGATCAGCTGCCAAACCAAATCTTCATTTTCTTCTCTGGCTTGAATGGATGGATGGCCACAGCGCTCACCGTCTTCCAATGACTTCCGTCTATCTGGGAACATTTGCTTGATGGTCGCTCTTGCAGGAGCATTGTCTCGAAGACAGTTTTTAGACACTCAGGCGATTGGGTTGGTGCTTCCCGTTCCTTGGACAGAAACAGTAGACAAGATCTCCAGTTACGATTTGTGAATTCCGTCATGCTGACAAAAGTAAAATTGCATCAATAGTTACCGGCTTCAGTTCATGTTTCTATAGGTTACCGATCAACTGACAATACTTCACAGGCAGTGCACATGATTGATACAACATGACAACGATCAATGATTAAAGATAAAAGTCGAATTAAAACCATGGTAATCAAACGTCACGAACTTTTGGAACGCCCCTCGTACTAACGCACCTGTAAGTGAAGTAGTAGACATTGCCGCAGACGTGGTATACAGTGATAGTTCAAATAACAAACCTAAGTATGGTAAAGAAGTATTCGTAAAACTATGCCAGTTTGCTACTACAGGTAGTTTTTCATTCAACAATGTGTATCAATATGTATCAACAAATAGACGGAGTGTCATGGGATCCCCATTAGCTCCTACATTGGCAAATTTATTTCTAGCTAAATTGGAACAAACTTGGATGAGCGAATCTTTTTCGCCGTTATTCTATTCTAGATACGTAGACGATTGTATGCGTGTGTTTGATAACAGCATAAATATTAGTAAATTTCATGATTTCCTAAATAAGCAACACCCTAACCTAAAATTTACAACTGAAATTGGTAACTGCAAACTCCCATTTTTAGATGTAATGACTGTAAAATTCACTGCAAACATCCATTTACCGGAAGAATACGTACACTGGCTTACTACTTAATTATAACTCCATCTGTCCTAAACAATGGAAAGATGGATTGATAAACGGCATGCTACATGGAGCATATATAGTATCAAGCAGTTGGCAGACCTTTCACAGTGAAGTGAAAAATATAATCGACATTTTTTCAAAAAATGGTTATCCTAAGTTAATAATAGAAAAAGCCGTAAATATTTTCTTAAATAAAAAAGAAACAAAAATACTAAATCACAGGTGCAAGTACAGCCAAATACGGTTAGACATACAAGTAATGATTCTGATGATGTTATATATACAGTCATACCGTACATTGGAAAAACGTCTCAAAAGTTTAAATGTTATCTTTCGAAAATTTACAAAAAAATACGGTATCCATGACAAAGTAGTTTTTAGCACCAAAAAAGTAAAGTCGTATTTCTCTCTAAAATGTAAATCGAATCCCTTGTTGAAAGAGTGCGTTGTTTACGAATTCTCATGCCTGGGAGATCCAGGTAGCCAAACATACATTTGCAAAACCAAACGTCGACTTCAACAGAGGATCGAGGAGCATTGTAAAACAGACACTGCCATCAAACAACATATCTGTATATGTAATTACTGTACGCATGATATAAAAAATCAGTTTCGCATAAAATATGAAGGTACAAGTAACTATGAAATCAGTATTTGTAGAGGCATTAATGATAAAAAAGGTAATTTAGCCAAAAATTAATCACTCTGCTGAATATAACGGAATAATGTCGTATTTGCTAAAAATAATTTAATAATTTCATTGTCTTGTGCTAAATAACTGCAAAGTCACCCATAATGGCATTGAATTCCGCAATTGTTTAATTAAATCAATCATGTTCTTGCTTCAGCGTTGTTGATCAGTGTTAACAACCGCCAGCCGGCAAACAGAGGACTACATCTCGATTCTGAAGACTTTTATTAATTGAAAGAAATACATGCGAATTATGCGTAAACAAATGATGCAAAATTGCCTTGTCGACTAAATATCCTGAAAGAAACAATAAAAAGCAAAATCAGTGAAAATCATCCGTTTCATAGATAATAGGTACTCTGGTAATCTCACAGAATTAGATTGTTTAATCGTATCACTTTGCTAGAAGTGCTAACTGATTCAAACAGATGGCACATGCAGGAACTTAATAAGTGGGCAAAAAGAAATTCCTAATACCTTACAGAGATAGGAAAAATAGTCGTGCGTCGCTTGCGGATTGCTCTGAATTCCTTCAAAATGCTCCGATCGCCACTACTCCTTCAGATTTGAAGAATTCAGATCATTACGCAAAGGTTTTCTCGATAAAGTTGGGCCCTCCGATCATTTTAAGAAAAGTTAGCAGGCGCATGAAAAAACGTTCACAAACTTCTCTGTAGAACTTGACATCGTCTGTGTCTCTTTGCTGTGTGATGCGGTTGATAACAGTCACTGAAACTTCGCACAGTCAATTTGGCGTGTTTAATGTTGAACTGGCTGCTCATTGTTCGATTGCTATGGTATTTAGTCAGCAGATTGTGCCATTTTATTGAAGTTACATGTTCCAATGTTTCCCTTCTAGTCAAACGGAAGAAGAGACGACCTTTCTAATTCTGTGGGTAATCTAGTAACAGGTAATAGGTATTCTAGGTAAAAAATATTGCCCTGCGACATTTTTCATATCATGGCATATTGCCTTCACAGATTTAGAGGATAAAGATTTGATATAGAGCTCAATAAGAAAATACTGGACAGCAATGATATTATCATTGTTGTCCGCCTTTTAACAATAGAACAGCCAAGTAGTCAATTTTGACTACTTGACCTATTCGCACCAGTCTAGTTTTTTTTACAAATTCCCATTTGAAGTTGATGTTCCATAACTTAGTCTATTTTGTCTAGCTTGTAATGTAGGTAAGACGATTAGACTATATGTCTATGGTGAATAGTATAAACATTCTCTTAAAATTTTTTATACCTAAAACAGCCATTTAGTCATATTTGACTACGGCCTTTCAAAATTTCATCAAAACGCTAAATTCATTGCGACTGTTCACTTTCCATGATGAACTTGCTGTATAGCTGCATCATGACAAGTATCTGTTGCAACAATATGTTCATAGATATCTGTTGCACCGACGTCACCGACTGTTCACTTTCTATGATGAATTTGTTGTATAGCTGCATCATGACAAGTATCTGTTGCAACAATATGTTCATAGATATCTGTTGCACCGACGTCACCGACTGTTCACTTTCTATGATGAACCTGCTGTATAGCTGCATCATGACAAGTATCTGTTGCAACAATATGTTCATAGATATCTGTTGCACCGACGTCAATTTCAAAAGTAAAACGATTTGAAAGCGATGATAACGCCATGAACTAAATTTCATTTCATTCTCATCATGTCTCGACCTCAACGAACTGCTGCGCTTCAAGCTACTGCTGCTTTAGAACTGCTTTCTTCAGATGGTGGTTTATCCAGTGATGACGATCGACGCATCCGAGGAATTGTGTGCTGCTAGCAACTCCAGTGACTCTAGTGAGGACGAGGATATTCCAGCTCCACTTCGTGTGAGATGTAATGCTGGAGGTGATTCCGTTGATCTTCTTTGGTCCAATAAATTTGGCGTTCAAATATTTTCAGACGTTATGTCGAGAAATCGTTTTGTTGAGATAAAACGTCATCTGAGATTTGATGAAAAGCAAACTCGCAGCTTTCGATTGGAGGAGGATCCTTTCGCTCATATCCGATTTGTTTATGATTCTGTTGCTGAGAATTGCAGACGGATGTACGTTCCTCACTATTCTTTGTGCGTCGACGAATAGCTCATGCCACTGAAAACGAGATGTAGATTTATCGTATACATGCCTGATAAACCGGACAAAGTCGGTCTAAAGAATTGGTTTCTTGTTGACAATGCCTCAAAGTATGTTTGTAACATATTGCCTTACTTGGGTGCCTATGAGAAAGATGCACGAGGGAATCAACGATTGAGCAACTATGTTGTACAACCCTTGTGCAGCACTTGTACAACAAAGCATATCACATAACAACTGATAATTTCTTTACCAACACGCAATTGGCTTACGAACTCAGAGAAAGAAATACTTCTTTGGTTGGAACAGTGCGGGCCAATTCAAAAGGATTGCCTGTAAACTTAACGAAACAGAATTTGAATCTGCATGAAACCTATTTTATGTACAACTCTAAGGAATATACAATGGTATTGAAATACCAATGCAAGAAGTCCAGAGTGTTTACTTTCTTTCTAGTATGCACGTCAATCCAACTATTGATCCAGGTGTCAAATCGAAGCCCAATGTAGTGAAATTCTATAATACGAAAAAATGTGGCGTCGATGCCGTCGATTCCATGTTGAGGATGATGAGTTGCCGCTCTGCCACCCGAAGGTGGCCTGTCGCAGTATGACAGAATTTACTTGATATTGCGGCATTGAATGGATGGATAATTTACAGAGAAGTGACTGGATCGAAAATCAACCGTGAGGAGTACTTACTTTCGCTGATAGAGGAGATAACGAAAGTACAGGACAAAGATTCTTCGTCATCAAACATCAGCAGCTCTATCGAACCTCCAACGAAACGAAGGAAATGTGAGACTGTAGCCTGCAGGAACAAGGCAAGTGCTTCTTGTCGCAATTGTGGTGTGAAAATCTGTAGAGACAAAGTATCTTTCAGCTCATGTGAAAAATGTATAAAATGATGTAGCTATGAATTTGAAAATTAGTAAATAAGCTGATATGGTGGCATCTCCGTTTTGATTTTTTAGTAATGTAGGGCACTAGTGGCCTAATGAGATAGTCAATAGTAGTAGCACTTGTACATGAGAATATTTTGCATGAGTTTGTAGTCTAAGTAAAATCTTCTAGCTACATCAATTCAATTTTTCAACAGGCTTACATTACACGTACGATCAAAAGATCCTGCTTGGGACGCTTCGATGTCGATGAATATACATGTACATGTAAGGATATTTATGACATAAGTGCTGTGTAGGCTTTGACCTAGTTTATTTCAATGTAATAATCTTACACTTAATAAGACAAAATTTCAAGCAAATAAAGTGAGGGCGTATACCGTATATGTCATTGCATAAATACATTGAGACACAAACTAAAAATATTCATAAGTTGTCAAATTTGACTACTTCGCTGTTCTAGGTATAAATATAGTTCGGCTGTTCTAGTGTTAAATAGAGCATTTCTTTACATTTATTTTAATCATCAATCGAGTAAAATAATAGAAATATAGCTTATGAGCTCCGCATGAATCACAGTAGCAATGATATTGCGGTCGTCTTTCAAGAGTGACCACAATGAAAGTGCTTCAACGCTACACGCTTCAGCATTATCATTGTGGCCAACTGAACAATTAATCATTCATTGTTGTGTTAATGATTTAAATGACTACTATCAAAAGTGTCCAATGCAATAGCTAAAGTGCACCATGCAATTGTGCATTCATAGACTTCCGTGACAAGAAGTATATATAGTGCCCTCTAAATCACACATTGCTTTCAAAAAATTCTATGATATAATGTTGTTGCCCGCATTTTCCTATCATTGCTGGGCAGCAATGATTGCAATTGAAATGGAGGAATAAAAGAGGGCAGCAACCCTATGAATATACAAGTAGATACAAGATAACTGACTTCTTATATATCTTTCACAATATCGTTGCAAATATCATCATTTACGGATGCATTGCTGTCTTCCTTTTTGCACATTGTACCATAGATAAATTACATATAATATAATGTATCATGTAATGATGATATCTGTACTGATGCCTGTGAAAGATGTTTTAGATATCTCATTTAGCGTATATCTGCATATATAATCATAGCATTGCTGGCCAGTCCATTTCAATTCCGCACAATGTTATTGACATAGATATTTCCGGGCAACAATGTCAGACATTTTCAGGCGCTTGCACGTCCTCAAAATGTTCAGCACTATTGCCCTTGAAATACATGACAGTGCAACACTGATATTTTGTTTTTGAGGAAGCGAATAGGTAAAGCGTCAAGCGCACTGAACTAAATCTCATGCAGCCTAATTTATCCCAGTTATGCGCAAGAAAATTTCAAAATGATTTCAAATTTTTGGACATTCAGGCACAAATTTGGGAGTGGTGCCTTTATAATTGCAAGTGATTTCTTTTCTCTTCTGACTACAAATTTTACAATTCTGAGATTAATGTTGAAACGAGAGCTTCTTTCTGCTCAAAAGGTCTGTTGAAGCAAAGAATGCGCACAAATGAATTGAAGTTAATGCGAGTGTAGTCCTTTTCCATCATTCCATTTTTTCAGTATTTGCGTTGTCGACATGTGATGTCGCTCCGCTGATGAAGAGTTTTCATTCTGTTCAGGGAATTATTTTTCAATTAATTACAATATCGTTCATGTTGCCGCACCTCGGTCATTTTGAAATTTTGACGGCGAAATATTAAATTAAATCAGTGAGCTTTTATGTCAATTTATAATCTTGAACATAATTTGACCTTTTATACCTAATTTTGTACTATTATAGAACTTAGTCGTCTGTGAGTCTTTAATGTGAACAATGTTTATCTGAACTTTCGTGTCGGAAGCCTTTCAATTATACATTACGGAAGACTTCTAACTTGGATAATGACATGAAACACATGTCTTATCAGAGAGTTCTGCATAGAGGAGAGCTTTTAAAAAGGCACTCTAGTTGACCACATCAATCCCAACGCATGTAGGAATCGTTGCATCAGTTTATTGAACTTCGAACTCGCACACATTTGTCGCATGATACACGATGCGATGTCATTTTTTATGATCAGTTGCACGCAATATACGAAAAACAAAGGAAAATAGAAATGTGGACGAAAGTGAATCTTATTTGCCTAGATGGGGGGAACTCTCGGGAGTAGCTGTCCATATTCTTCTCTTACACGACGAATCACAGAAATTTTCTTGTCAATCTTGAGTTAGCCTTACATCATTTGCATTTGCGTGTTGATAAATCATTTATCACATCAAACGCTAGCAATACTTTAGGTCAACTGAACATGCATGATTTTGGAATTTTCGGATGCAGATGAATGCCTCAAGCTATCAATCATCGGAAAGTGATTTGAATCGCTCAGATGTTATTGTGATGCACTCCAATTCTAAACAGAAACTGTGTAATAATACATGTGGCATTTGAAACAGGGGTGCGGAGTCGGAGTCGGAATCCCGGAGTCATTTCATTTTTGCTGAAGTCGGAGTCCTATCACATGATAGGACTCCAGCCTATAAGTAGACCCGAAATATAATACAAACAAATTATTTACTCTCGTGCGTAGCTGTCACTGTCTTGATGTCAGCTTTCTCCGTCAAACAAAAGTAGAGACAGTAGTGCATGCAAAGCTTTCAATAGTTGAGGGATTGAACCGTCTATCAATCTATCAATCAATCTAATCAAAAATCACTATCAAAAATCTCTACACCTAAATTAGATTTATCAATAATTCACCTCATATTCACTTTGTCTCGATTGACCAAGAAAATAGACGTAAGAGAATCTTAATTTTGTTATAATGCATGTTTCACGTTTTTAGAGTTAGACTAAATTTCGTTTTAAAATCTCGGTGTTTGATGTTATCTCTCTGTGGGATCGACGGATGTCGCTTTTCAACTAATAAAATCATCAAATATATAAACCACTTATGTGTGCATCCTGGAAGACGGTAGGCCCTAGAATAATTCACTTAAGTTGAGCTCGGAATGCTGACAATTCAACGAAAAGTTCTCAATCAGGGCATACACAGACTGCTTCATTCACCTGGTGAGGAAGGAGGACGAGCACAGCTCGTCATTGTTGCACATAAAGTACTGAGTCATGTCAGCTGTATAAGACGTTTTGATATTGTTCAGAATATAAAAATCTATAGTTGCTGGTTTGGTTAGAACATGATAAGAGTTGATATTTATTCTGAATCGGAAAACTATCTATGAACCTGTTGTCAATTCTGTGTTGTCTGAATTTTCACATTTCAAAAATTCAAATCATCAGGATAATACGCTATCTAGCTAACGTAGCAAATCTTAAGCTACAACGCATGGATTGTACGTACATGTATATTCAAAATCAGGAGGCTCAACAGATTATCTTTTGTCCTTGAATGAATTGATATCAGAGTTTGTGTTGAAAAGAGGAAAAGGTCGTGTGACTGGTCCGAATGGCGGACGCCATCGAATCCCATTGAATCCTGTGGAATTGAATGTTTCTATTCAAGCGCCAAAACAATTGGCAGCTCGAGAAAATCGTCCAAGGCCAACAAAAAAGTGCGGAGTTTGCGCGAAGGAAGGGATTAGACGGGAGACAATATTCTATAGCCCAAAGTGTATTGGTGACCCTGCCCTCTGTGCTTCACCATGTTTTGATGATATGGGAAGCTCACTGTTTATTACATGAAGACGATAGCTTATAATCTTTTAGTAACATGAAATATTGTTAAGCTACAAATTATATGTGTAATATATCAATGTGTTAGTAACTTCATGTTTCTTGTGCAATGTGTTATATAAATTCATGTGTCTCATACAATTGGAATATATTCACGTTGTTTCTTAAATAGAAGTGTATGTTCCTTATCATTTATGATACACAAAATTTATATTCAATATTTTCCATGAATAGTCAGTGATATTATGCAAGTATCATAGAGCTTGTGAATAGTCGAATGTACATGCATACTTGTACTGTATATAAAATAGCCATATAAGTCTAAAAATAACTGTTGATAACATGTTCATAATGACTTAATGATGAAATGTTGTGAGATGTTGTGAGTAAAATTTGTAATATTCAGTACTAGTATGAATAAAATAACCGTTCATCACAAATAATATCATTATAGGCTATGAATACATCGCATGCATTAATAAGTTTTTAGAGCAAAACAATTGGACGAGCACAGCTTGTCGTCGGTACTTGATGAAGTGTAAGTGATGAACAACTCGGCAGTTGTCCTATTGTAATATGTGACGAGCTCGTCGTCGAGGCTTCAGAGTAAGATTCCAATCGATGATGATTAATGATCAAATTCGTTAATCCGTCCTCAACAGGTCAGCACTAACAGGAAACTTATTATTTATTAAAGTTATTAATTATTAAAGTATTGGTGACCCTGCCCTCTGTGCTCGACTTTTCACGATTTTCACTTTTAGGTGAATATTCATGCATCGACACCTGATTAGGAGAGGAATATACCTTCAAGTGCTCACTTATACGGATGGCAAGATGGCGTATCGTGGTCCGATGTATCGCATTGGTAAGTGATCACATGTGTAGACATTAAACACACAGCATTAGATTTTACACCATTCGCAATTCTATCTTTGTCATTGAAATAGTTTTGGACTTTATCAGTAACAAAAACAGGAACTATTTTTACTGTATCAGCAAAATCAATGTTGATGTTTTTGATTCTCCTTTTCAAGTCATTGTTTTTACTCTCAATCCAGTTAACACTACTGGAAGTCTCATTGTCAGATACTGTTTTGTGGAGAGATAGATTCATTTCAGTTTTCCTTTTAATCCGATCTATAACCCCTTTATCATAGCCATTCCTCAGCAAAATGTCAGAAATCAGAGAGGCAGCCTTGTTATAATTTTCTTTATTAGAGTAAATTTTATAGGCACTCGAAAATAGACGCGCATAGCTGCAACCTTGTACGTAAACGGCCCTGAGGAGCAGTGTTGATTCTGAGATACCAGTGTTTGTTTCTTTCAAGTACCGGTAATGGGAAACGTCAAAGTTCCCTTGATTAATTCTAATTGTAGTGTCAAAAAAAATAACTTATAACTATGTAGTATATATAATAAACTGTATACATATATATATATATATATATAAATATATATATATATATATATATATATATATATATATATATATATATATATATATATATGTAGAACAATAATTATTAACTTGGTATTTGGAAATATATATAAAAACTTAATGAATTAAAAAACCAACGATAGAAAATATTGAAAAAAATTTATAACTTGTAGCACTAGCGCTTTCATATATTCAATCTTCAGGTGCTTTGCAAATCAAGTGATATAAAATATTTAAAAAATCTTGATGTACAAAGTTTTCATAGAAATTTAGAAGCCTGCTATTTGGTATTCAATTCAGGATGGAATAAGTCAATGAGATATCTCTCTTAAGTTTTACGAAAAATATCAGTGGTATTATACATTTTATAAAAAGGGAAGATGGTAAAGCGTCCACGACTGCATTCATCTAAATGTTTGCTCACATTTATTTTTCGATATGCCGGGATGTTGATCTGTTCTTTGTGAATTCGACAGCGATCTCTTAAGGTATTTCCTGTTTCACCAATATAAAATTCATTGCAACCAACACAAGTGATGACGTAAATAACATTTTGAGTTGAACAATTCATACTACTTTTAATTTGAAGTTCTTTCCCGTTGAAGTTATAATTGTTGTCTTCTTTTAGATAATCACAAGTTCCACATCTTGTATTATTACATTTTGCTACCATGAATTCATTATTTGAAAGAAAGTTCGATTTACATAATCATATGCGTTTTAAGTTAAATGATTGCCGTTTGTTATTGATAAATCTCTTATTTTCATAAATCATTTTGGTTTGTTGGTCAATTTTCAGAGTTGTGTTAATAGAATTAATCATGGAAGTTATGTTAGTGTTTCAAGGGTTATGGGTAGATATAAAAGGCATGGTAAATGCATTATCAGTTTTTGAATTTGCTTTTAAAAGTTCAGTTCTACTTTATTTCTACTTTATTCTACTTTATCTACTATCTTTCGCTCGTTTGATGCCATCTAAAATAAGCTCGTCAGGGTAAGATCGATTTTTAAGGAAGATTTTATTTCTGATAGTCGGGATTCTCTTCGAGATTCATCATTTATTATTGTGCAGATTCTTCGGGCAAGATTATATGGGATGGCTCTTTTGATATGCGTGGGATGATTGGAGTGGAAATATAGGTACTGTTGAGTATCTGTACTTTTATAAAAAATGTCTGTCACGATTTTGTCATTCTCTTTCACAATCAATACATCCAAGAATAAAATTTGCTTCTCGTCCATCTCCATCGTGAATTGTATATTACAATTCAGTTGGTTGAGACTTTGATTGAAATTTTTTAATTTCTTATCGTCAAAAGTCCATATAATGAAGCAATCATCAAGATACCTCTTCCAGCTTCTCTTCACATACTCACAATATTCTTCGCCTCATAAATGTCTTACTTTTTCATATAATTGGATTTCTAAGTAGGCAAGGGCAAGGGTTGCATAAGTTGGAGCAACTACAGTACCCATTGCTGTACCTTTAATTTGTGTATAGTGATAATTTCAAAACGAGACATTATTGTTTGTTAACACCAATTTTAAGCTTTCAATTATGAATTCCTGCTGGAAGTGTTCATCAATATCACTGGAATGTTGAGATGTCCAATATTTGATTGCTTCTATGCCTAGATCGTGGGGAATGTTAGTGTATAGGCTCACAACATCGAATGTCACCAACTTAGCATTTTTATTAATGGTGTCTGGTATGAATCTTAAAAATCTGAATCATCCTTCACGGAACTTTCAACGAAATGGCATAGTGGTTTTAATAAGATATCCAAAAAATTGCTCAAACGTTGTGTCGGAGAATTGGGTCCACCAACCATTGGTCGAAAAGTTAAGTCAGGGGGTTGATACTTTGTATGTATTCAGAATTTTGTTCATGGATTGACTTTTTGATAAATGAGGATTTATGGATTTTGGGTAGACCGTAGAAATTACTTTCTCTGCTTTCAAATTTGATTAAGTAATCCTTTTCTTTCGTTGTAAGATTTTGAGATATTTGACATTTAGTCAGTCTTTTTATTTTCAGAATTGACTTTGCATCGGCGTTTTCATTCGCTTTTGAATAGAAATTTGTGTCACCTAGCATAGTTTGTATATGCATTTCATAAAAGTCCTTGTTCATGATAACCACGGCTCCTCCCTTATCAGCTTCCTTGATAAATATAATCTTGTCAGACGATGAGTTACGTAATACATTTTTTCTTTCATAGAAAGATTATCTTTGATTTTCTTATTGTATTCGAACAATATTCGAACAAATGTCGCAATGCTGAGAATGAATGGTGAAATTCAAATTCTATACTCGAGATCAGAAAAACACATGAAAAAAGTGACTGATTGTGACTCTTACTTGATTGTGACTTGATTGTGAAGCTTAAAATTGGTGTTAACAGACAATAATGTCTCGTTTTGAAATTATCACTATACACAAATTAAAGGTACAGCAATGGGTACTGTAGTTGCTCCAACTTATGCAACCCTTGCCCTTGCCTACTTAGAAATCCAATTATATGAAAAAGTAAGACATTTATGAGGCGAAGAATATTGTGAGTATGTGAAGAGAAGCTGGAAGAGGTATCTTGATGATTGCTTCATTATATGGACTTTTGACGATAAGAAATTAAAAAATTTCAATCAAAGTCTCAACCAACTGAATTGTAATATACAATTCACGATGGAGATGGACGAGAAGCAAATTTTATTCTTGGATGTATTGATTGTGAAAGAGAATGACAAAATCGTGACAGACATTTTTTATAAAAGTACAGATACTCAACAGTACCTATATTTCCACTCCAATCATCCCACGCATATCAAAAGAGCCATCCCATATAATCTTGCCCGAAGAATCTGCACAATAATAAATGATGAATCTCGAAGAGAATCCCGACTATCAGAAATAAAATCTTCCTTAAAAATCGATCTTACCCTGACGAGCTTATTTTAGATGGCATCAAACGAGCGAAAGATAGTAGATAAAGTAGAATAAAGTAGAAATAAAGTAGAACTGAACTTTTAAAAGCAAATTCAAAAACTGATAATGCATTTACCATGCCTTTTATATCTACCCATAACCCTTGAAACACTAACATAACTTCCATGATTAATTCTATTAACACAACTCTGAAAATTGACCAACAAACCAAAATGATTTATGAAAATAAGAGATTTATCAATAACAAACGGCAATCATTTAACTTAAAACGCATATGATTATGTAAATCGAACTTTCTTTCAAATAATGAATTCATGGTAGCAAAATGTAATAATACAAGATGTGGAACTTGTGATTATCTAAAAGAAGACAACAATTATAACTTCAACGGGAAAGAACTTCAAATTAAAAGTAGTATGAATTGTTCAACTCAAAATGTTATTTACGTCATCACTTGTGTTGGTTGCAATGAATTTTATATTGGTGAAACAGGAAATACCTTAAGAGATCGCTGTCGAATTCACAAAGAACAGATCAACATCCCGGCATATCGAAAAATAAATGTGAGCAAACATTTAGATGAATGCAGTCGTGGACGCTTTACCATCTTCCCTTTTTATAAAATGTATAATACCACTGATATTTTTCGTAAAACTTAAGAGAGATATCTCATTGACTTATTCCATCCTGAATTGAATACCAAATAGCAGGCTTCTAAATTTCTATGAAAACTTTGTACATCAAGATTTTTTAAATATTTTATATCACTTGATTTGTAAAGCACCTGAAGATTGAATATATGAAAGCGCTAGTGCTACAAGTTATAAATTTTTTTCAATATTTTCTATCGTTGGTTTTTTAATTCATTAAGATTTTATATATATTTCCAAATACCAAGTTAATAATTATTGTTCTACATATATATATATATATATATATATATATATATATATATATATATAATATATATATATATATATATATATATATATATATATATATATATATATAGTTTATAAACAGTTTAACAGTTTTTATATATTTTAAATTGTATTAATGAAGAGATCACTTTCACAATAGAAGGTGGGTCTGAAAGTTTGATTTTTCTTGACACTACAATTAAAATTAATCAAGGGAACTTTGACGTTTCCCATTACCGGTACTTGAAAGAAACAAACACTGGTATCTCAGAATCAACACTGCTCCTCAGGGCCGTTTACGTACAAGGTTGCAGCTATGCGCGCCTGTTTTCGAGTGCCTATAAAATTTACTTTAATAAAGAAAATTATAACAAGGCTGCCTCTCTGATTTCTGACATTTTGCTGAGGAATGGCTATGATAAAGGGGGCCACCGATAAATAAATAAATTAATTATTGATAATTTTTATTGCGTACAACGATTACATTTTACTACTTATCTGCTATAAATCAGTAGCTGAAATCAATAATGAAGCCAGAAACAAATCATTCTCGTAAGATTATTTGCTTCAAAACTCCAGTTTGTTCAGAATATCGGTACTCGGTGCTCACTTAAGTTTATAACGACACAATTTAAATAAACTTATCTAATCGTAAGGGATGAAGACACTTGGAGAAAGTAGCAACAAAGAAGTTGTATGGGAAATGAATTGCTATCAGACATAAAACAGGGGGCTACTGAAATTTGAATGACTGGGAAGGGGCCACAAACCATTTAAGGTTGAGAACCGCCGATATACATGTATATTATCATTGACGTTTGTAATACATTTACTTTAGTATTTTAGAAAATTTTCACTTTCTAACGTCACAGAAGAACATCTAAACATCCTCCAGTGGTCATCTGGTAATGGACTCAAAGTGAACTCTTCAAAATGCAAGTCGATCACATACATGAAAAACCAGGAGACAAATGATGTACATCTAGTTGGAATTACCTCTGTCAATGAAATGAAGTTGCTTGGGATGTTTCTGAACAGCAAGCTGACTTGGAATTCGCATGTCAATTACATCTGTAAGATTGCTTCACGACGATTCTACGTTCTGAGAATTTTGAGACCTATATTGACGACAGACCAACTTGTCGCAGCATATAACGGACTTGTTCGCTCATTCCTTGAGTGTGCTTCCCCAGTCTTCGTCAAACTTCCTAAGGCCCTCGAACTTGAGATTGAAAAACTCAACGACATTGTCATCGGCTCATTTGTGGCTCCTCTCGGTTCGAGCAGTGCTCATGTGATCTTTTTGTGAACTTGTCCTCCCGAAGAGAGGCTGCTGCGAGACGTCTTTTTTTAGCTTCACCAAATAATCGTGAACATACTCTTTCTCGCATAATTCACGATCAGTCTGTACGAACTGGACGATTTATAATGCCACGAGTGTCAACTACCCGGTTTTTGAATTCATTTGTTCCTTTCTCTACTGCTCTCATTGCTGATTGTCTGTGATCTGTATAATTTTTTTTCTCCTTCATTTGCTTCAATGTACCTGTATAACGATGATTTTCAATTCGATGAATATATGCCTACCTTCCTACCTACCTACCTATGAACAAGTGTCTTCGAATATTTTAAGTATATGACAAATATATAAGAATACTATTAAAATCATAATAGAATAAACTTCTTCTTTGAAATGACATTTTTAATTCAAAACGCTCATGGGTATACTCAAAAAGATATTGACACATAAAACTATATTTCAGTATGCTTATTATACTAAGCTAATTCTGGGCTACCCAGTCATTATACTACTGCGTATTTGCATAATGTATTTATGGCTCTATAAATATACACAAATCTGTCGAACAAAAAGTTTTGGAAACATAAAAGAAAATTGATATTTAGATAAAACCTTGCAAATGTTTATTTGCTTCTCATTAGTTTGCTTCGAATTTTTGATGACATCAGGTAGTGTCTTTGCTTTAAATCGAATGGTTGATTGCACCATTTTAGCCTTGATCGCCCATGCTCATGACCTATCAACGTAACAAAGCTCATGTCTCCAGTCTGATCCCAATTCCTATCAAAAAAACATTTTCTATTAAATATCATTTATAATACAACTTGCTCCAAAACAAATTTTCTGCTGATTTTCAGAAACGATGCTGAAGTGCGGCCTGGAATTCTCCGCCATGAAATAACAAGTTTCGATCGGATCGTCCTTCGAAAAGCAGGAAGGCTGCAGGATGATCCAAGACTTTTCCGCAGTCTATGTAAATGGATGCCACATTGAGGTTGAAGGCATTGTACAGGCAATATCCGTGATGCCAATGAGATTTCTGTGCTTCAATCTATAACATTCCATGAAATATAGAGATGTATTTCACGAGATAGATTGAACTCCTGGAGAGTCTTATGGTGACTTCGATTACAACTGTAGTTGGCTGTAGTTGCCTGTTGAAAACTATAGCCACTGTTAAAAATTACAGTAACTGTAGAAAGCGGCAGCCGAGCCATCTTTATATCATCTGCGACAGAGGACGCCTCGTGCCGAGAATCATAATCCAATCGATTTTCCGAACACAATACAATGGTGTTGGTAAGGGAACCTGAGGCCAGATATCTATGGGCTTATCCATGCTCTATCTTCTGTGAACACTCTAAAGCGCCTACATAAATCGATATAAACACACTTTTTCTGCAGAAACGCTTCACAAATTTTCTGTATGCATGTCCCTGTGTTCCTCTTTGATGCGCTTGTTCCTAAGAATTTTAATTTACAGCCGACTTTCACTGTAGTTGGCTGTAGTTACAGCTGCTACAGCTGTTAAAAACTTGTTACAGCCTGTTTCTTTCAACCACAGCCAACTGCAGTGACTACAGCTGCAACAGTCAACAGCTCGACTGTAGATTGTAATTACAACTGCAATCGAAGTCACCGTTATTGGCATACGAAACATTTTCAACAAGCACAAGGTGCGAAACCTTCTTACGTCGTTATGAGTATGGAATTCGTTGTTAGTATGTTTTCTTTTTATATAGACCTTCCAAGATTTTGAGTCGTTGTTGAACTCTTAAAGGGCCTTATTCATTTGGCATACGACAAGTTGGCGGCGAAACCTTACTACTTCGTTATGAGAGCGGAATTTCGTTTGTATGTTTTCTTTTTTATATGGACTTGCTAAGATTTCACCTTTTGTCTTCAGCTTGTAATTGTTAATATCATTGTATGTGATTGTTGTAGAGACTTCTTGGCGTATGAGAAGTTGCCAACAAGCACAGTCAGTAAGAAACCTTAATGACATCGCTATGAGCATGGGATTTTTTAATAAGTCTTTTAATAAGGACCTAAAATTTTACCTTTCATAATCAGCTTTTAATTGTTAATATATTTGTACATGACTTTTGGAGAGCCTTAATGGCATATGAAAGGTTATCAACAAGCACAATCGGTGCGAAACCTTGCGTCGTTATATGGAATTTTGTTAGCATGTTTTCTTTGCTATTTTGACCTACTGAGATTGTAAATTTGATTCTGAGATTATCATTGCATCATATATCATAACTGAATGTGATATCTTTCAGTTTTTATTTGTGCATTAAAGATGGACCATATAGATGGTCCAACTACATGTATATTAGACCTATAGATATATATGGACCCAATTAGGTGTACATATAGGGACAAATTGGACAGAGTGTTTGGACGTTTCGGACTTTACATGCGGCCTTCTTGAGCGAGCTAACAGTGTTCAGCTGAAAAAGGGAACACCTGAATAGCTGCAACTTCTTCCAATGTCAGGAATCATCACCAGACCTAGTTCACATCTCTCAACTTTGACACAGCTCCCTATATAAAATTCCAGGCATAGCCGAGCAAATTTAGGATTAGCAAATAGCAAGTTAGTGAGATTTCGACAGGTATTTATTAAATATCACCTCAAACACTCTGTTAGTTTATGTCCGTTTATCTGTGCAGTGCGGTGGTATTTTGTATCTGTCTCTTCGTTGATTACATGGTGTTTGATATTTTGTGATCCAGGACCTCGAGAGAAGTGGTTTATGTCACCAAATTCGTTATCTGATTTCCTCGCGATTGATGTAAAAATTGTCGTCGTGGGACTTCGCAGTGATTTGTTATCCCATTTTTGGCTTTTGAACCTCTGTTTCTGCGACATTGGCAGGAGTCAAATTGTCAACTGTAATCCACGCTTCACGAATCTCCAGATATTTCACAAAGTTTATCTACCAGTGACACTTTTGATATCTATATCGAGTCAGTGGTCAACTGGTCTGCGTCGTGGACTTGAGATCTCTGGGGTTCGATTTCGCATTTTCAAGTCAGGCTATTTCATTTTTTTGAATTATGATTCTTGTTCCAATGACACGAGGGAAAAGTGATGCTGCTGTCACGAATAGTGAGTTGAAACACTGTATGGAATCATTCAAGAAATACATTCTGTCTTTTTTTGAAACAAAGATTGTTACATTAAATCAGTCAATTCTTGTCCTCACTGATCCTGTATCTTTGATTGAATCTGCCTTGAATAATATGAAAGCAGATGTACATCTTCTCGACCTTTAGGTCAAACAAGTGAACGTGGACATTTCAGAATTGGCAGATAAATGAAGCCGGATAATTGATGACGTATTGGATGAATTTCAGTAGATTCAGCTAAGGAAAAAGAACGCAGTCATAAGTGGTCTCATAGAATGTAATGATGGATCTATTGTTGAGCTTCCAGATATAAGAATAAAGCAAATTCGACGAATTGGAAAAGCCAAATATAGTCGAAATCGGCTGTAAAAAAATTGAGTTTCAAAAAGTCAGTGACAAACGCGACGTATTGAGCAAAGCGAAAAATTTGAGAAACGGTAGATTCAAGGATATTTTTGCAAATCAAGACCTATCCCTTATTCAGCAACACAAAATGAAAACACTAAGAGATGAACTGAAAGAAGGAAAGAAAAATGGTGATAAAGAATTAGTCATTTATCGTGACTTAGTGATAAACCATCATCGTAATATCTCTTTGAGTGATCAAGATAATTCCAAAATAATGCTGAAAGATAATGTGCCTAGTGTTTCGATGACAAATGCACGATCTATCGTATGTAAGTTTGACGAATTATGTCTTTATGTCTCGCTCTTGAAACTGGATATTATAATTGTGACGGAATCATGGTTGAATTCAAATTTTAATGATGAAATGTTTAGCCTTCCGGCTATGTTCTTTTGCGTGATGACGGCTGGAATCGAAACGGAGAAGTTATCGTTTGGGTAAATAGAAAATTCACCACATTGACTGTGACATCAGTAAACATATTACTAATTGAAGCATATTACTTTTTGTGATAGCATTTCCTCTGTTATAATGCGTGACAATCTTCTTGCAATTGCAAATGTATCAGATGATTCATTACAAATCTAAAAACACACGAATTGCAATTGGTAATGTGATATTTTAGGAATTTCCTAAACCTTGCATATTACACGGCCATGTATTCTTTATAAATTGATGCTGATCATCATCAGCATTTAATATATTTAAAAAAAAGGTTTTGTCTCAAGCTAAACAGTCATCTTTTCGTCTGAAGGATCGTCCTGCTGATAAAATAACTTTCTGCTTTTATACCTATACTATATGCGTCATCATATGCGTTATCATTTTCTTGATAATTTCCTATATCGTCGGTCAGCTCATGTCAATGATTGCAAACTTCTACTCAGTTTTCCTAATACTATTCGCTCTCGCTTGTGCAGCAACATGCAATGTATCATCAGGTGTGTATCGCAGTAATTGTAGCGCTTGCAATTAACTTTACATGCACTTTCGTGAAATAGGATGCAATTTCAAATGTTGCATTGAGAATCAGAGACGGACTTTACGAAATTTGACTCATTGCCCTTGCCATCTATTAGCACAAAACTCGAAAGCGTAACCGACGCTATTAAAGATCTGAAAGTAGTCCAAATACAGCATGAAAATGACATTATTAGAATAAATCAGTGCACTCTGGAGTCTGAGCAGCGAAAGCTGAACGAAATCAGAAGGGAACTCGGCTCGAACTTAATAATCATCGGTGTTCCTGAATCATCCAATGAATCATTCCTGAATCATTCCAGATATGATCATACAGGTGAAAAGTTTACACTACACTGTAAATCGCTCGATACGAAAATTACATACAAACAGATACCAAAATTACATACAATTTGAAACTAACATCTGATACGAGATTCTCGTATGTTTACAGAGATCTGGTATATTTTTCATACCAAATCTCATTTACCTTCGTATGTGATTGGTATGTGATTGGTATGTAGCGATACGAACTATTCTATCTGTGATTGGATGTTTTACACTGAAATACGAGTTGTTGGTATGTTTTATATACGAGACCCGATGCAAATTCATCCTTATTCGTATGACTCTGGTATCCATTTGGTATGTGCAGCTTTAAGTTACATAGCAAAAAAATGTATGTATTACATACTACTGTCAAATAACTTTTTTCAGTAATACCAGTCGCGAATATTTTTTGTTTGATAGAGTGATACTTAACTAGATTAGATTTATTGTGAATTATATGCCCGCGAGATTGTCGTTGTTGCTACTTGTCTAGCAACATTAACAGGACGTTTAGTTAGCTCTACTTTATGAGCCAAGTTGATTAACGTGAATTCATTCAAACGATATTCTTCGTGCAATCATGTTGACTTATATATCTCAAACATAACTATTTTTGCGTTTACACTGTATTTTGTGTACACTGTAAATCGCTCAATACCAATCACATACGAAGGATGCATACCAAAATATTTTTTTGGTATATTTCTGTATTCTCTTGGTATATATTTGTATGCTTTTCGTATGTTATTTCAAATGTGGTATGCTTCACATACTAAAGCCATACCAGCACAATGTTAAAAGAAAGCATAAATCATTTCCAAAGTATGTTGATTTAAGGCTTTTTGTCAATAAAGATCACACTAATGCTACTACTGTTCTGTAAATAGCGAGATAATGACATTCAAACGTCATACTTTCAATAATGAATTCGATTTTAGTACACGTAAGTCTAACGTATTTCATGAATAATCAATAAGTATTCAATCATCAACAATTATGCATTATGTAATTTTAAAATTAAGCACATTATCAATCCGAAATAAAAACACATTATAATTCATGAACGCAAAAAATAGTTATGTTTGAGATATATAAGTCAACATGATTGCACGAAAAATATCGTTTGAATGAATTGACGTTAATCAACTTGGCCCATAAAGTAGAGCTAACTAAACGTCCTGTTAATGTTGCTAGACATGTAGCATCGACCGCATAGTCGTGGAACATAAAATTCACAATAGATCTAATGTACTCAAATATCACTCTATCAAACAAAAAATATTCACCACTTGTATTACCGAAAAAAGTTATTTGACAGTAGTATGTAATACATACATTTTTTTGCTATGTAACTTAAAGCTGCACATACCAAATGGATACCAGAGTCATACGAATAAGGATGAATTTGCATCGGGTCTCGTATATAAAACATACCAACAACTCGTATTTCAGTGTAAAACATCCAATCACAGATAGAATAGTTCGTATCGCTACATACCAATCACATACCAATCACATACGAAGGTAAATGAGATTTGGTATGAAAAACATACCAGATCTCTGTAAACATACGAGAATCTCGTATCAGATGTTAGTTTCAAATTGTATGTAATTTTGGTATATGTTTGTATGTAATTTTCGTATCGAGCGATTTACAGTGTAGAAGACCGGAACTTTTGATCTTACGAGAAGGCCTGAAATGCGTCAATTGACGCAATATCAAATACAGTACCAATTTTGCTCTATCTTTGAATTTTTATTAGTTATAATGAAGATTTATATTGTGAAATACTAATTTATGTTTATTGTTGTATTGATTGGGCATATGATTGCCATCCATAGAAATCGATAGCGTACATGATTAATTTCTCATTCATTATGCTTATATGTTTGCTATAAACTATGCATGCATTGCAAATGTAAAAACATAAAACACCAACTACTAAGCTTATTTTTTTTGAAGAAAAATGCAGTTCATTCAATGAAAACTTGTAATCAACATGTAACGAATTGTAAATTACAAATACATTATAGGCACTTTTTGCACAGTTTTATGCTGCAGCGTCCGCAAATTGGGATACTGCAACAGTGACAACAATCAACAAACAATGCGGTTTCTGTTGCATTCACCGGAACATTGTTTTCGTTGTCTCACATTTCTAGAATTATGATTTTTAATCACACGTTTTCGTCGACTTATTCTTTTGCGGAAGCCAAACGTTGATCTACAACTTGCTGAATGTAGGCTCGCCTGCTAATTGATTTTTTGGTGACCTCTTTGTACAGGATCCACTTGTTCACTATAAAGCAATATCGATCATATTAGAAAAAACGTGTACTGGCCATCTGCGACACGCCGGCTTCATGGAATACAGTCTCAGCATTTGATCCAAAACGTCAACGGTTGTACAATAAAACAGTCTCTGGCTTGCACTTTTCATTGTCTATATTTGGAGTAGTTACAGAGCTATGCATTATACTAAGTATTGTCACCTTTTTATTTTTCTTGCATTGATACACCGTCAAGATTGCAGATGACTGTGTATCCTTGAGTACGTCGGTATTATATAATGAAGATTTCTCATGAACCAGCGGAGGCAGTTCCCGGCGATTGATCTGACTGTACTAATCAATGAAGTGTTTTTCTTCAAGAGCTGCTTCGCTAATGACAGACTAGTGAAAAAGTTGTCCGTTGTTATAGAGTGCCCATTGCCCTCTATCGGCTTTACCAACTTCATAACAACGTCAGCCGATAGACAGTCTGTACGTGTTAAATCTTTTCCCAACTAGGGAAATCCATTATAAAGATATTTCGTCTGGAGATCGACCATGAACCAAACATTCAGACCGAATTTGTCTGATTTGCTGGCCATGTATTGCATAAACCTACACCTGGCTTTGCACGGCAACAGCTGCTCATCGATGGTCAAATACTCAGAGGGATAGAAAGCCGCCTGACATCTTTCAATAAATGTAGGCCTATACCAAAGATCCGAGATGAGGCAAAATTTATCACTCTCAACTCTTAATTTTCTTGTCGATTTATTATCAAAGCGCAAAAAGCGCTTGATTTCCATGAATCTATCCCTACTCATATGGTCTGTGAATAACGCATTTCCCCATTTCTGAGACCAAAATTCTCGAAGAGGAAGATTCCTACATCCTAAAAGCCCACGAGCAATCCACAGTCCTAAAAATGTCTCTAATTCTGCTGGTTCGATTTTCCAACCTGATATGAATCGCTCACCTTCTGCTGTCGTATATTTGCACATTTTTCGAAGCATCGGCTCACTGAACAATAAGCAAAAAGAGGATAATGGATCACTTATTCGGGCACTTGCATACGCAGTTGGACCACTATGTCGTCGCAAAACGCTTTGTGAATTTCGTCGTCCAACATTATGGCTCAATGTATTGCGAGAAAGTAAAGTCCAAACTGTTCCATCTTTTCCAAAATGCCTGTCATTTGAATCACAATCGCCTTCTGGATGTATAGAAAGTCGCTGATGTAACGGCGGAATATTATCGATCGAATCTCCTTCGTCACTGTCACTACTGCTTGAATTATCGACATCATAATTTATTCCACTAATACTCGCTACTGAGTTTTAATTTTCTTCTTGTGTGCCTCCGAATTCTTCTCCGGTATCGCTGTCGTCCGTATCCAGTTCTTGTAAAGATTGTAGAGCTTGTAGAGCTGAATATTTCGCGCGTCGGGACATTATAGTCGTCAGAATAGAAACAAGTATCGTAAGGATATCAGTCAACAGCCGAATAATAACTGTTTCGATGTCTAATGGTTACAGCAGCTTCGTCAATTACTCACACTGACGGCATTGACCTCAATATCTTTGATTTGTGTCTGCAAATGAGTTCTATTTAGTAAGTAAATAGCGACAGACACTCGATATCATGCTTCAATAACATTTCTAGAATTTGAAACATGCAAGGCACCACAGAAGTAGATGTCAGGTACGTTGAAAAGAAATCAAACAACGCCAATACATGCCCAATCGTAGACTGCGTCAATTGACGCAGTTCGGCTTCCTAGGTAGTCATGTGATTTCTATGATAATAAGATGACCTGAAGACTCGACTCCATTATAGAAATAAGAACTCATAGAAATATTAAAAGTCACGAAGTGTTATCGGTTCATATCACGATTAAACGGAAAAAGAACAAAAAATGTTTGATTTTGCGTCAATTGACGCGCCCCGGTCTTCTAGTTTTAAAAATAATTTTAATGTTATTACCGGAAGTAATTATTCCCTTGATGTGAAAGTCATCAGACTCAGTAAGACGCATGGAGCTGAACCGAGACCCATTAAAGTAATAACAAAAAGTAATAAACCTGATCGCTACTATGATGTGTACTACACGGCAATTTGCCTGTAAAGAAGTTACCAGTTGCTTAAAAGTGATATCTCGTGAAATAACAATGACGTGTAGTACATGTCATAAATATCATACTGACATTTGTCGAGTATGTCCACTTTGTTGCAACGGCAAGTGACTGGTTTTCGATGATTTCTAATCACCGAAACTGCCAAGATAAATAAATAATGTACTGTACATGCATGGAATTTGGATCTTTATGCATGATGGCTTTTCGACCAAGACAGGCACCGTACAAGTGTCTGCACGTTATGGTTTTCAACAAGAAGTAATAGAAGACGTCGAACCATTAGACTCAAATTCAGACAGCTCGGAGGACGAAGAGGATGTGTATTCATCAAGTGATAATGACAATGATGATGGTGAAGCGGCTGGACATTGGAGGCATGTTCATAGAATAAATGATAGACGACCAAATCCCTTACCAGAGTTCCTGGGCACTACCGGTATTGATCCAGACATATATGTACAAATACCAGATGATGTTGACGAAAACCTTGGCTTCTTTGTTAATCTTTTCACAACCGATGAGCTGTTTGCTGAGGTGACTCGTTGGACCAATATCAGAATGTGGAAATACTACAGCGATACCAATGATTCGGAGTCACTGCAAGCTTCCCGCAATTTTATTGAAACTTTCGAAATGAAAAGGTTCTTTGGTCTCATTCTATTGATGGGCATTAATCATAAACCACAAATGAATCTATATTGGTCACGAAATCCTTTGTATAAGCAAGAGATATTTTCTACTCCAGAGTCTTTGGGGAGAGATCGATTCAGACATATTCTTCGATTTATTCGGTTTGCAGACTACGAACATTTACAAGATGGTGATTCCTTGGCAAAGATTCGCCCATTCCTGAAAATGGTTCAGAGTATCTGCAAAAACATTTATATAACAGAGAAAGAAGTATGTGTCGATGAAACACTCATGCTCTTCAAAGGGCGTCTTGGTTTACGACAATACGTACCCAATAAAAGAAGTAGATATGGGATAAAAACATATATGGCTTGTGAATCATCTTCAGGATATACCTTCAATATTTTGAGTCATCAATTCCGAAATGAACTGAATTCAAATTTTGAAAGTTTACGAGATGTCGACGGACTGACACTGTCAGAGAAAATTGTTATTTATTTGATTGAAAATCTTCTTGGACAAGGTTATCATGTCTTCATCGATAATTATTATTCAAGTTACAACCTTGCAACGTTTTTTGCTTCGGCATGACACTCTTATGACAGGAACTATAAGAGCTGGAAGAGGTGTCCCACCCCTACTTTTGCAAATGGAAGTACCACAAAAGAATTATGAATGTGTACGCCAGCATAACGTGGTTCTGGCGAAATTTGTTGACAAGAAATCGTCTGGGAGAAAAACAATCTTCATGATCGACACGTCCGCACCGCTGAGGAAGATGTTCATCAACGAATAATAAGAAGAGGAGCAACATATGAAGTTCGTCGACCAGCAATGATTGCACGCTACAATAAAAGCATGGGTGGAGTGGATATGAAAGATAGTCAAATACATCATGATGATGCCACGCGAAAAAGTTGCAAATGGTTCGTCAAATATGCTATACATCTTTTCCAGCTGCTGAATCACAATTCGTGGATACTGTACAGACAATGTGGACGTAAAAAGACGTACCTTGAATTCTTGGAAGAGACAATCAATCATTTGGTATTGAAAACTGGGCAGGGGAGGCAAGGAACAGCCGGTGGTCGGCCGCCACGAAATAGACCAACTCCTCCTGGTGAAATTCATCATCGAATTGAAAGATTGCCACCTCGCGCAAATCAGCAGCACCCCACGAAACGTTGCCGGGCATGTTATAGACATGGAAGACGAAAAGAGACAGTTTTTGTATGCATTGGATGTCCAGGGTCTCCTGGGCTGTGTTTGGGAGAGTGCTTCAATGAATATCACCAACATTGATTACCAAGTTATTGTTGAATAAATGAATATACCGGTGTTATAGTTCTCTCTCTCCCTCTGTCTCAGTTTCCTACCGGAAACTAAAACCATGGTTTAATATTCCGATAGGAAAATTAAACTCAACATTTTTAAGTGTGTTTTAGTTTCCCCCTGGTTTCAGCTGTATTCTGTGTATATGTTGCGGCTTCTAGTTTCCTAATAGGAAAATAAAACCTGGTATCATTTTCCTACTAGGAAGCTAAAACCATGGTTTTATTTTCCGATCGGAAACTAAAACCTAAGGAAATTAAATTTCGTAACACCGGTACTGGAATAATTGGTAATCATCGTACTTTTCACCCTCAACATTGTAATCTTGCGGTATATTGGGTATAAAGCGATAAAAGTATACATTATTTTATATCAAAATAATCGTAAGATCAAGCTAGTTTTCATTATGGTATCTATATCTAACTGACTGGTAAACGTTAATGGTTAATCTAGTAAATTGTGAGAATGGCGTGTAATACACGACAAAGTCACTTTGACATATAACCGTCAAGACGAGTGCTACCCGTCATGGTCAAATGCATCTCAAATCGTAAAATCGTAGAACAGTCGTTTGGTCTTCATGACGTGCTCTACACGTCGTAGGCAAGTTCAGAAATAGAACTAGTTGCGATCAGGTTAAGAGAGGAACAAATTGCTCCAGAAGGCGTGCGAACACCGTGACCATCCCATGATGAAGAACGTTTATTTTGATAGTGACAAATGTAAAATTGATGGACAGGAATCCATGAGAGTGAGGTCACAGCTCAGGTCACTCTGCCAAAGGAGTATGCTTGTCAAGGGGCAAGCTTTACTGTGATGGTAATGTAGTTAATCAAAAATATCCTTTACAACTTTTACTTCCCTCTTTGTGACTCCCCAATATTTCTTTTACTAAAAAACATCATCCTCATGTTGATTCATATCATACTTTCTTTATATTAAATGCTCGATCTATAGCCACACCGGGAAAAATAGATGAGTTTCAAGTTGCATCAATTAAGACCTCAACATGCACAAGTGTACTGCGGATAACTGTACATACCGGTGAATGCATAATATTGAAAAGCTTGATTATAAGATTAACACTAGAAGACCTGAAATTTCAATCTTACTAGAAAGCCTGAAGTGCGTCAATTGACGCATTTCTAAAATCATAATCATGATATCGGTCAAAACTACAAATATGATATAAGTAGGCTATATGAGATACTTTTGCAATAAATAATGAAGTAATTAATGATTTCTATATGGTAGGGATCTATTCCAAATTAGTTTAGAAATGTGTAAACACTACTGAGTTAGAATATTAAAAACCATAAAATTCCCAATTCGCAAGCAACACTTAGCATTATTTCCCAATTTGAAAAAATAAAAGTCATTATCAATAATTTGAATTGCAAATGGATTCATATTTCACAAACAGAACTAATAGAGAATCATATGAACATCCGGATTACTTACTTGCATTCATTGCACATTCGAATTGTACAACGTCCGCAAACTGGGCGTTACAAAGCTGACACCGATCTAAGGTACGATTGCGGTTACATTCACCAGATGAGCATGTCAATCTTTGCCGTACATTTCTTTGATTGTTGTCAAAGGCCACTGCTCGTTTTCGAGTTTTTTCCTCGACTTGCTTGCTTTTGAGAAGTTGCTCTACCACTTCTTGAATATATGAGCGTCGACTCATGTTGGTCTTAGTCACCTCTTAGTCAATACCCAAGAATTGACTAAAGCGATATCCATAATATTTGAGAACACATGAACTGGCCATCTTCGACACGCTGGCTTCACCGAATACGGGCGCAACATTTGATCTAAGACATCGACTCCCGATTTTGTTGCGTTGTATAGTAAAACTGTCTCAGGCTTGCACTTCTGATTGTCAGCAGTAGGGATAGTCACTGTATGATGAAGAGTGCATAGTATTGTAACTTTTTTGTTCTTTTTGCACTGATAAACAGTCAATGTTGCTGATGAATCGGCATTCTTGATCATCATTCTTATCGACAGTACCGATAATCGAAGTATGTTTGCTTGCAAGTTGTCTAGCCAATGAAAGGCTAGTGAAAAAGTTATCAGTTTCCATTTCCTTCTACCGGTTTTAGTAACTTCATCACAACATCAGTAGAAATACTGTCAACACGTGTTGAGTCTCTTCCTAAGTATGGGAAACCGCTATATAGATATTTGGTCTGAAGATTCACCATAAACCAAAATTTGATGCCAAATTTATCTGGCTTATTGGCCATGTATTGAAGAAATCCACACCTGGCTTTGCTTGGGAGAAGCTGTTCATCAATAGTTAGATACTCAGATGGATAGAAAGAAATCTGGCATGTATCTATGAAATCATACCAAAGATCAGAAATCAAGCAGAATTTGTTGTTCTCTGTCCTTGATTTTCTCGTGGTCTTATCATCGAAGCGAAGAAAGCGTTTGATCTGTATGAACCGATCTCTGCTCATATGGTCGGTAAACAATACATTTCCCCACTGTTTGGACCAAAATTCTCGAAGAGGAAGATTCTTGCATCCCAAAATACCGCGAGCAATCCAAAGTCCAAAAAAAGTGTCTTATTCAGATGGGTCAATTTTCCAATCGGATTTGAATCTCTGACCTTCTGATGTTGTGTATTTACAAATTTTTCGTAGCATCGGCTCATTGATCAATAAGCGGAAAGCCTACAAGGGATCACTAATACGTGAAGTTGCATATGACGTTGGACCTGGTTGACGTCGTAAAATATTTTGGGCATCACGTCGACCTGTGCTTGAAGGAGAATTAGCAAGTTTGTTCCAGACAGTGCCGTCTTTTCCAACGAGACTGGCTGCGGACGTAGGCCTGTCAGTATCACCTTCACTATCGATTTCTGTTCCGGGTATTCGCTGAGATAATGGCGGAATATCATCAATGGAGTCATCGTCACTACTGCAGGATTCATCGACGTCATGTTGGTCAACAATGTTTTCAGCTGGGATTGCTTCATTCTCATCGTCTCCGTTGTCACTATCGTCTGTATTGAGATCTTGCAGCAATTGTAAAGCTCTCAAAGCGGAATGTTTTGCTCGTCTACCCATTTGTTTTCCTTGCATGTCAAATGACGCTAAAGTGCTTGAAATGAACATTTTATTATTGATCGATCATTTTCAAAATCCTGACACAGATAGAGGACAATTATATATTGCCGCAAGCAATTCATTCATAAACACGAAGATTGCTCTCAATATATCTATGCGAATGCTTGTTGCCGCTCTGACATTAGATATCTATTGAATCTATTGTGTTTTCAGTTGACTGATGACGCCTAAAGGATTGCTTTGGAGTTTAATTTAACGCTTTGCATAGCTATAAGAAAACTTGATACTGTGTTATCCGACTTTAGAAATACAATGCGTCAATTGACGCACTCAGGCTTTCTAGGAAATCAAGAGATTTCTATGTCAAATAGATGTCCGAGAGAGCTGTTACTTTTAGAATAGTAAGAACTAAGGAAAATATGAAAAGTCAGGAAGTTTCATTGGATAAATGTCACAGAGTAACTTAAAAACATGAAAAATGAACTGACTTTGCGTCAATTGACGCGCTTCGGTCTTCTAGTGTTAAAACCTCTACTGCATCTATAGCCTGCACATGTGCTTACACGCGGTCGTACACACACGAATCTTAAAAGATATCAAAAAGATGTCTACATGTCAAATATTTTACACAGTCACAATGACAGGTCACAGTCACAGTCACAAGTCACAGTCAGACACCATGACGTTTTGGAATCTACTTTTATCAGAATCAGAAGAAGCAAAAAATGTAGGAATGATAACAACATTTTCATTACGATGGACTTATTGACTTCTGGACGCATTGTGAATTCCATGGCTTTCTGACTCTGTGAAATTTCGGAAAGAGCATGTTTCCTCTTAATGATTATAAATGCGAATCAATGACTCTTGCCAAGTTCATACAATTTGATATATCCGCTCGTATTGCGACTGTTTCGTCTGCTGAGTTAACTCCGTTCAGACTTTTGGGCCGGGTGCTGTATTTGGCAAGCATTTGACATGAAAGCGAATTTTCTCCCTCTAAGATAATATGCGGTTTAAATTCCTCTTTGCGCGCTCAATTTAATAAAAATGAACTAGACACTTTGCATTTTTCATTCGTTTAATGATGCAGTGAATATTGCTCAACAATTTTCACGAAACTGGATGTGTGAGGTATATATCGATAGGACAGATCACTAGCTTACGCTTTCATCGACTTCTTTGTAGTCACAATCGTTCTTGTTTGGATGCATACCACCACTATATTCACGTCGTTTGGTCTTTCAATGAAATTGACTACTACATCCAATCATTTATGAGAAAGTTTAAGAATCGCAGTAGAATTTAGGTTTTTCTACCAACAAGCAGACCTAATTTCAGTACCGGGTACCATTGTTTTGCTATAATTTACAATGATTATTAGACAACTATGAGGTACCGACAATTGCGGAGAAAAATTAAATAATCGTTATTGAACTTAAAAAAATATGTGAATTATAAATCATCTTCAAACTTTCGGACATTTTCAATCAAAATCACGGAAACACCAACTTAACTTCCGCGATACCCAGCTCTACTAATTGATATTTTACTTCACAGATGTACAAAAACCAGAATTTGGCGATGGCGACCGGAAAGCGGCCCAGCTTATTTGGCATTAACGTTGCCCAAATGGTCCTGGAAAAGAACCAAATAATGAATTTCAGAATCTCACCACAAAATGTTGGTCGGCCACCACTGCCGCCCGAATGTCAAGAACAAAAGGAAATTATTAAAAGTAAGTTTATCGATGGCTGTTTATATTTCAATACAATTTTTTCAACTAAAAACACAATAAATCTTTGTTGAATTATATCAGGCATAATAAGCAACAGTAGCAAGACACAAGAAAACTAGTCGCAATTAGTTGCGATAAGTTCTTGGTGTTAAAAGCATGAAGCATAGTAAAAGTCACTGAGTTCCTGTGGAATCACAAGATGCTGCAGTTAGGAAGCGAATAATGTTACAGATAGGATGTACAAACATATTTAGGGCAGGTGGAAAGTGCCATAGAATGGACGAACATATTCATAGTCACATATCAACAATTTTTAAGTAATAGAGCATATCAATGTACATGAAGATATCATTTGATAAAAAATTGTAAGGCGAGAGATTTAATGAAAGTTTTATTATCTTTCGCCTGTTGTCTCTCTGGAAAACACCACGGAAATGAAAATAATGTCACAGTCGATGTTCAATGTGTCAATACTACTGCTCGATGAGTTCTGTTTTTTGGATTCAAATTATCAAGGTAGATTAATCGATATGCACTGAAAATGATTCAACGTAGTCCTCATAAAGCAATTGCAGATAGATTCCATACAATTTGTCTTTTTGCGCGATTCAACTATTTTTTAGAACTCATTTTTTGCTTCATGTAATGTAATGTTGGATCGATGATAATCAAATGATTTTCGTATTAAGTTCCTTAACTTTCTGGCGAGTCTGTCTAAGGAGTTCTAGAAACTCCGGAAAGCTCACAGGTACCATAAACTCTTGCTGCTTCACGCAAATACATATGTATAATTATGCGTGGTCCTAATTGGTTAACTTTCGATTACAGAGGTGGTAACTACTCGGTTCCCTGATGGCTGGGAGGAAGCCAAATCAGTAATCGATCAATTGGGATTGGATTGGCTCAAGAAGTCGCGAAAGGGCAATTAAGGCTATTATGATTAGTGTATATTTGTAGCAGACAATTTAGATGCACATTTATGATTTACACAAACAATTTTCTGTTTTGTTGAACTATATGTCAGGTCGATAATTTTACCCTCTGTCTATTCATCTCATCTTTTTATTGCTGTTTTGAACTGTTGCCAATGAACGCCGACCAAATCGTCGATTTAAATTATCATTGCTTGAGTATTATTTATTGCTGTATTTAATGAAATGAATCTCTTTAGCAGCATAGTTATAATAACTTCAGCATCAAATCTTCGACTGTTCAACCTGAATCAGGGTTGAATAACAAAGACTTGATACCGGTAGCACTGTGGATGCTAATCAAAAACATTATTCATCATTATCATTATGCAGGGTCAAGTTTAAAATCATTTTTTGCGTATTACTTGAGATTCAGATAGCAATGAACTTATCTATACTACTCACTCAGTTGCAAAGTTCCCTCTAACATGTAGAAGTTGAGACGCATTATCATCTGCGATGATGATGTCACAATGATGCCGGAACTGGGAGAGAACGATTGCTTGAATAGCAAATTAGCAGATACTAGGAACCTGTTATTTCCTGTCGAGTTCCTGGGTTTCCTATAATAACCTGACATATTCCGGCCATTCCTGACTTTCTTGTCAGTTTCCTGTTCTTTCATATCGAGTTCCTGGGTTTCCTATCATCACCTGTCATTTTCCTGCCATTCCTGACTTTCTGACAAGTTTCCTGTTCTTTCTTGCCGAGATGCTAGTAGGTAATTGTCAGGAAATGTACTAGGAATCTCAGGATTCGAATCAGTGGGATTTTATTCGCAGATGCTAAGAAATATGAATTCACAGGAAAGACTGATGTTTATTGGAATTGACATTGTGTACAATATGCAGGAATTTCTGATAATCTTCCGGTACAATTTACTTGGATGTAAGCACAAAGTCGAGTCTGAGTCTGAACTCAGTGAGACATAGAAATTACAAAAATATCGATTTTATGAAAAGCATACCAGATCTCTGTGAACATACGAGAATCTCGCATCGAATGTTAGTTTCAATTTTATTTTGTGAATTTGGTATACATGTATGTTTGTATGTAATTTTCGTATCCAGCGATTTACAGTGCACGGTCATCAGACATGCAAGCGTTGGTCTCCACTTCTAAATTTTGCTGCACTTTTGTCAACAAATGCTGTACTTCTAGAACAAAACTGGATCAAATAATCGAATTACAATGGCCGGCACCGGCCGGCAAAGTTAATGCAAACTGACCCAGCCCCGGCCTACCTGAATTGAGACCGGCCACGGCCCCGGCCCGGCTTCCAGTTCTTACTTGTAATATACCACAGGAGCCGTTTTATCACCATATCATTAATCCTCCGATTGTTCAGATATCAAACATCTCATGAAATTCGAGCAATGTGTTATTCTACACTAATAGACAATCTTGCGAAGTACTTGCGAATCTGCCAAAAATCTTACGATCGTAAGACACAATCCCATTTCTTGTGCCTGTCGTTCCCAAGATTATCAGCAAAACCTCAAGATGTTTTTATCGAAAATTGTCGTGTGGGTCCTGCATCATGACTTGAGCAGGACAGTCAATCGACAACTTCAAGCGCTGCTATTCAGACACGTTCCTCCTTGTGTGTGTAGGAGATGCGACTTTGGTTATTTAGGCTAAACACACATATACAGTATATTTATACATACTAATTGGTTTATTCATATCAGACAGCATGCACCTAGCAATGAGCAACATACCATAACTCAGACTGGAACATAGGCCTATGCCTGCTTGCATGATGTTACGCGTATCGATCCGATGAATTGCCCATTGTCTGATGCTGTGTTTGAGCTAGATGTTAACCAAGTTTCAAATCTGTAAATGAAAATATCTGTTTGGAATTATTTATTCGTTGAATCTTGAAACTGGCTTCTTGAATTATGGATCATTGATATACACAGTGATACAGTGATACGCATTGATATACACATGGATCATTGCCTTGCACTTGCACATAATTGGTATGAATGATATTTAATCTACCTCAGAAGATGCAGACGTGTGAATTGTGATGTTTACGGTGAATTGCACGGACGCCTGCAAGCCATATCGAGACGTCCGTGGGTGAATTGGCTCTAAAAATTCTTGGGGGATTCCAAATGGAATTCCAGTGTCACGTACTCTAAATTTAGTAGTCCTACACGGCGCTCTAGGAGGCTTGCTCATTTTTCTGATGCTTTGCGAGTCACACTAAGTATAGATATCATCTCATTCATAATTTACTCCTAAGTTTGATTTCACTCTAATTTATCTTGATGTCTATAATCATTGTAACTACATTGCTGACTTAGTGTTGTCTCAAGACAACGATTAGCGCATGATTCTTGAAGGCGAGCCCAACAACGTCTTCAACTTAATGTGATGTCCTGGTGTGTGTGTGTCAGCAGTTGAGTTCCCGATTTCCACAGTGCATATGTGTTTCTGTCTCGTCTACGTCTTTCGTCTTCGTGATGGAAAGCTACCGCCGTGTAATCCTGTTGAGGATAATATTCCATCTTGGATTTTGCTTTTTCAGAGTAGTCATCACCGAATTCAGACGTGAGTAGCAAATAAATCCATGTAAGTAAAAGCAAATTCCAAGCCATCCATTCGAAAACTGTCCTCAATTTGCTAAATAAGCGGAAAATTAATCGCTAATTATTAATAACTCGTGATCGTTTACAAGTCAAAAAGCAGAACATGCTAAATTTGAATAACTAGTGGGATCTGCACAATTATGCGGTCACTAGTGAAGTGCTAACTATCCAGAAATCAAAAGAGACTGTCATCAAATTCTATGCTTGATGCCAACCAATACGGGAATTTGACATTCTAATAGAGGAGGTCATATATTCTCTTTTTTTCTGGATGGTTGGCATGCAGTTTGATGGTTAACACCTATATATATGATTGATGCACTCTGGATATCGTATTGTTGTTTATATTTGATACGTCAGTGCAGACAGTAAAGAAAGATTATAATTGGAACTGAATAATTTGTTGTATTGGGGTTCTGTAGGGCTGAGTCCTCCTACAGTCAGCGTATTGAAAACAAGCGTCCATCCTCACAGACAAATGGATTTATCGTGTTCTTTATTGAAAATGTCTGAAATTCGATTCACATGAGATAATGCAGTATTACAGAGCTGTCCATAAAATAGTATATTATTCCTCTACTTCCGAATTTTATGAGTAGTGTACTGTATTCAGTCTGTTAAATAAACACGAGAAGATTATTGTCCTGAAAGACGCACAATATTGCTGAAAATTGATGTAGAACGAAGCATCACCGACACAACAGATAGGCCTAAATTGTAATTAAAGTAAGTCTTTCAACGCACAAAAGTGAGAAATATTTTTTGTGTTGAAGGCTATGTTTTATTACTTATTATTTAATATGCTTTATTCAGCAACGAGAATATCACACTTTCCGGAATAGGCTTTATTAAGTTAACGCAAGTTTTATTAGGTAGGATCAAGTGGCAGGATATAGTCGAAGGATAGCCAGTACATGGAAAAGGTTTGTCTTAGCTGATTTCACGAACATTTCAATTTGGAAATGTAAGTTTACATGCCGCCATCTTTTTTCAAGTTATCTTACTTCATTATTTTAATTAATCAAAGGCAATTAATCAACATGTGTTTTGGAAGAGAGGACACATTCGAATCAAGAAGAATCATAAAAAGATGAAAATCATTCGTGTCTTGATTGATATATCCTTTAACAACTTCATTTCTATTTTATAAATAAAAAGCGCACAGAATGCTTTCGAAGTCATAATAAAGTTTATTGAAATTAGGAAGAAAAATGTAAACCTGACATGTTTCGACTGGTCTTGTCAAAGGTAACCCAGCATGTGAAATTACATTGAAAGATAGACATTTTTTAAGAAGGAGAAAGTTGAGATACAGGTCAACACGCGATAGCAGCGGCAGACTGTGAGTCACCCGATTACCATGGCAAGCGAAGATTAATCACATGGTCCTTTTGCTTGCACAGGTTGGGATTATCACGTCTAATAAACAATGCCTCGAGGATACGTAAAATGCGGTCATTGTAAGCGTGGCATACAATCTCAAACTTGCTGATAGGGTCATTCGGAACACTACAGCAACTGAGCACATGTTCAGTAATTGCAGAGCGAGAAATTCCTAAATGACCATTTAAGAACCACCTGGGTATGTGGGTAAATCCAATTTATTCCACAACATTTGACGAAAATGTGTCTTTGATTTGTAAAATCCATATTTCTGAACCGATTTCAATAGTTTTTTTTTAATCGAACCGTAAAGATCTCATCTATTATGGCATGGTTTTTGAAAAGTCACAAAGCCAAGACCTTCTTCACTAGTTGCCGTTTTTTGCCCAAAAAAGACCAAAAAAGCATGTCCAAAGTTGCAGTACTCTCACTTCAACACGGATTTTCGATTAGATACATTCAAATACACCCACTAATATTTATATCATCTGAAAGAAGAAGATCAGCTCTTTAAGACAGTCTAATTTTAAATGCTATAATCAATATTAATCATTGAATTTTTACTGGGTTTCCATTGTCCAATGAAAAAAATGTCCTCTGACCGAGACGTTTTCTGTCCTCTGACCGAGGTACCTTTTCTCGAAGAATATTGATTCTTCCATTAAACGTTTTGCACCAAACGAATTCTCTAGTGTGCTAGTTTATAAATCCGTAAAGAAAATTCAGTTTGATACCGTTACAAGTGAGCAATATTGATTTAAAAATATTTTTATCCGTTTTTTCGACCAGAGAATTTGAATATTCCCAAAAATTTCATATGGATGCTGAAACCAGAAATTTTGTCAGGAATCGATGAAATTTCACAACATAGGAGGGATCCATGCTCTTAACATCTATGCAAAAGAAATTTTTTATTTATATCAATTAACCCTCTCAAAATCTCCAAAAACCGCGAAAATGTCCTCTGACCGAGACCCTAAAAAATCTCGGTCAGAGGACAACGTTGAAATTGAAGATCTCGGTCAGAGTACAAGGGTCTCGGTCTAAAGACATGATAATGTATGCAATTGCATTTAGATCACTTCGTTTTACGCGTTCAAGTATTCGTCCTAAGTTCCCGCAGTCTCATGAACCCAAATGCTGAAACCGAAGAGTTTCCTGTTCGACATCAATTTGTCCTCTGACCGAGACCTTAAAATCTCGGTCAGAGGACAAGGTAGGTCACGGTCAACGGACATTATATGTAGCACGTTACATTTTGGTCACTTCGCTTTCCGCATGCAAGCATTCATCCTAAGTTCCCAGTTTCATCAGCAACCCAAATGCAGAAGCCGAAGAGTTTCCTATTCGACATCTATCTGACCGACATCAATTTGTCCTCTGACCGAGATGTAGAAAAAATGACTTTTTAATAGTGCTAGATTTCTATGGAAAGTTTTTATTTGGTGTGGTCGCCGCTAAGATTTTCGTGTTCAGCGTAAAAAAATGAGTATATATGCAAATTTTCACGGAAATCTGAGACCCAAAGTTGAAAAGACAGAAATGTTGTGGAATAAATTGGATTTACCCATGTGCTCCCGCGCTCGAACTGTCAGGGGTCGTGACGTCCGTCCAATATAGGTTGATCCACAACCACAACGGAAAGAATAAATAACAGAAGACGTGGCGGCCACTGGCAGACGATCTTTAGGAGAAGCAACAGGAATACAGTTGGTCTTAAAAATAATTATGGGTTTTGCGGCAGGAGCAAACTTGGCCAGCAGTTCATCGATCGATTTGCGAATGAAAAGACTAGATTTGTCACCATAGAAAGGCAAGTTGACATAAACAGCCTTTCTTTCAGCGGTGGCAACAGAAACATTATTGATCTCAGTGACTTTATATTGATCGATGAAGTGCTCAGGATAAGCATTAGACTTCAAAATAGCACGAATGGTATTGAATTCTTGGTCTAACATTTCATCAGAACAAATACGAAGCGCACGAATAAATAGAGAACGAACAAGGCCTCTTTTATAGGCAATGGGCACGAAACTGTGAAAACTCATGTAAACACCTGAAAAAGTTGGTTTACGGTGCACTGTGGTACACAGTTTCCCGTCAGGCATGCGTTGTATAGAAACATCAAGAAACGGTAGTCTGCCCTGCTCTTCACATTCATAAGTAAAATTTATATGAGGATGAAAGCTATTGAAAATGTCAAGTAAAGATTCTCCTGCCTCCCTGCTCCTCACAAGAGCGAACGTGTCGTCAACATAACGATAATACACATGACACAAGGAATCAATATGACTAGACAAACTACTCTCAAGGTTTCCCATGAAAATGTTGGCAAAGAGAGGGCCGAGAGCACTGCCCATGGCTACACCGTCTACCTGACGGTAAAACTGACCGTCAAATAAAAATTGCACATTGCTAGAACACTTGTAAAGAAGCTCACTCAGAATGTCGGCATGGATTCCACAAAGGTTAGGAGGACACTTTCTTACCGTGTCAACAATAAGCCGGATAGTCTCACTCACGGGAACATTAGTGAAAAGGGCACTAACGTCAAAAGACATCATAGACGTGGCAGATGAATCAATACCACGAATGCTTTCTGCAAAAGTGAACGAATCTTTAACACAGAAGTTCGAGAAACACCTCTCAACAGGTTTGAGTAAAGATGCCAACCATTTTGAGACGTTCTCATAAACAGTCTTTGTCATCGATAAGATAGGACGAACAGGCACATTAGACTTGTGCGTCTTGGGAAGACCGTAGAGGCGTGGGATACCATTGGATGAAGTCGTCAGTTCCTTGTAAGTGTAATCCGAAATCACCTGCTTTCTCTTGAGCTTGAGTAATGTGTCAGAAATACTCTTGGCTATATTAGCTGACTGGTCTTTCTGGCATTGATCAACTTGGAACTTCGTCTGATCAGATAGAATTGAGTTCACTTTATCAACATAGTCATGTTTATCCATTATCACTACACCAGATCCTTTATCCGGTTTCAAGATAACGATGTTGGGATTTTTCTTAAGGTCGATCAACTCGTCGATGTGACACGGTAGAAGACAACTCCTCTCAATCCTTGCACTACCATACGTCGATGCTAGAGAAACTAGTTTTGCCTTGAACACAGATAGATCTTCCGAAGTAGAATGACACACATCTTGAAGTTGCTGGAAAAGACTCTCAAACTCGGCATTGATGCGAATCTGCTCAGTCCGTCTGGGTGGAACACAAAAGTTCAACCCCAAGCAAAGTGCTTGCTTCTGTGTAGTCGAAAGCGTAAGGGAGGATAAGTTGATTATCCTTTTCTCCATTTCCTCAGGAAAGATGGGTGCACAGGCATCACGTAAACGTTGATACTTCGCAACGCATCGCTTTAGAATCTGATTCACGACAAATTTGGACAATGGACATCTTGTGGAATTTAAATAAGCCAATGAGATCAAGGGAATGCAACACAGAAGCGACTTGGTTGATTGAGTCATCGATGCCCTTAAGTAATTCGAGATCATTACATAACTCAGTCTGTAGAAAGTCTTGACATACATTCGGCGTGGCACTCAAGTGATTCTTCTTCAACTGCTTCCTTAAACGAGAAGTATAAATTCCATACTTAATGCACAAACGATCAAATTCAATCTTCTTCATTAACTTCGCACGTCTGCAACGTAGTGTGAGCAGCCAATCCAACTGTTTCACCTTGTCCCCAGGCAAGAGGCGCTTTATGTAATTGAAACAATTGTGCCTGTTTGTAATTTTATAAATAAAAAGCGCACAGAATGCTTTCGAAGTCATAATAAAGTTTATTGAAATTAGGAAGAAAAATGTAAACCTGACATGTTTCGACTGGTCTTGTCAAAGGTAACCCAGCATGCGAAATTACATTGAAAGATAGACATTTTTTAAGAAGGAGAAAGTTGAGATACAGGTCAACACGCGATAGCAGCGGCAGACTGTGAGTCACCCGATTACCATGGCAAGCGAAGATTAATCACATGGTCCTTTTGCTTGCACAGGTTGGGATTATCACGTCTAATAAACAATGCCTCGAGGATACGTAAAATGCGGTCATTGTAAGCGTGGCATACAATCTCAAACTTGCTGATAGGGTCATTCGGAACACTACAGCAACTGAGCACATGTTCAGTAATTGCAGAGCGAGAAATTCCTAAATGACCATTTAAGAACCACCTGGGTATGTGCTCCCGCGCTCGAACTGTCAGGGGTCGTGACGTCCGTCCAATATAGGTTGATCCACAACCACAACGGAAAGAATAAATAACAGAAGACGTGGCGGCCACTGGCGACTGGCAGCATATCCTCTTTCCTGAGGATATGGAGAAAAGGATAATCAACTTATCCTCCCTTACGCTTTCGACTACACAGAAGCAAGCACTTTGCTTGGGGTTGAACTTTTGTGTTCCACCCAGACGGACTGAGCAGATTCGCATCAATGCCGAGTTTGAGAGTCTTTTCCAGCAACTTCAAGATGTGTGTCATTCTACTTCGGAAGATCTATCTGTGTTCAAGGCAAAACTAGTTTCTCTAGCATCGACGTATGGTAGTGCAAGGATTGAGAGGAGTTGTCTTCTACCGTGTCACATCGACGAGTTGATCGACCTTAAGAAAAATCCCAACATCGTTATCTTGAAACCGGATAAAGGATCTGGTGTAGTGATAATGGATAAACATGACTATGTTGATAAAGTGAACTCAATTCTATCTGATCAGACGAAGTTCCAAGTTGATCAATGCCAGAAAGACCAGTCAGCTAATATAGCCAAGAGTATTTCTGACACATTACTCAAGCTCAAGAGAAAGCAGGTGATTTCGGATTACACTTACAAGGAACTGACGACTTCATCCAATGGTATCCCACGCCTCTACGGTCTTCCCAAGACGCACAAGTCTACTGTGCCTGTTCGTCCTATCTTATCGATGACAAAGACTGTTTATGAGAACGTCTCAAAATGGTTGGCATCTTTACTCAAACCTGTTGAGAGGTGTTTCTCGAACTTCTGTGTTAAAGATTCGTTCACTTTTGCAGAAAGCATTCGTGGTATTGATTCATCTGCCACGTCTATGATGTCTGTTGACGTTAGTGCCCTTTTCACTAATGTTCCCGTGAGTGAGACTATCCGGCTTATTGTTGACACGGTAAGAAAGTGTCCTAACCTTTGTGGAATCCATGCCGACATTCTGAGTGAGCTTCTTTACAAGTGTTCTAGCAATGTGCAATTTTTATTTGACGGTCAGTTTTACCGTCAGGTAGACGGTGTAGCCATGGGCAGTGCTCTCGGCCCTCTCTTTGCCAACATTTTCATGGGAAACCTTGAGAGTAGTTTGTCTAGTCATATTGATTCCTTGTGTCATGTGTATTATCGTTATGTTGACGACACGTTCGCTCTTGTGAGGAGCAGGGAGGCAGGAGAATCTTTACTTGACATTTTCAATAGCTTTCATCCTCATATAAATTTTACTTATGAATGTGAAGAGCAGGGCAGACTACCGTTTCTTGATGTTTCTATACAACGCATGCCTGACGGGAAACTGTGTACCACAGTGCACCGTAAACCAACTTTTTCAGGTGTTTACATGAGTTTTCACAGTTTCGTGCCCATTGCCTATAAAAGAGGCCTTGTTCGTTCTCTATTTATTCGTGCGCTTCGTATTTGTTCTGATGAAATGTTAGACCAAGAATTCAATACCATTCGTGCTATTTTGAAGTCTAATGCTTATCCTGAGCACTTCATCGATCAATATAAAGTCACTGAGATCAATAATGTTTCTGTTGCCACCGCTGAAAGAAAGGCTGTTTATGTCAACTTGCCTTTCTATGGTGACAAATCTAGTCTTTTCATTCGCAAATCGATCGATGAACTGCTGGCCAAGTTTGCTCCTGCCGCAAAACCCATAATTATTTTTAAGACCAACTGTATTCCTGTTGCTTCTCCTAAAGATCGTCTGCCAGTGGCCGCCACGTCTTCTGTTATTTATTCTTTCCGTTGTGGTTGTGGATCAACCTATATTGGACGGACGTCACGACCCCTGACAGTTCGAGCGCGGGAGCACATACCCAGGTGGTTCTTAAATGGTCATTTAGGAATTTCTCGCTCTGCAATTACTGAACATGTGCTCAGTTGCTGTAGTGTTCCGAATGACCCTATCAGCAAGTTTGAGATTGTATGCCACGCTTACAATGACCGCATTTTACGTATCCTCGAGGCATTGTTTATTAGACGTGATAATCCCAACCTGTGCAAGCAAAAGGACCATGTGATTAATCTTCGCTTGCCATGGTAATCGGGTGACTCACAGTCTGCCGCTGCTATCGCGTGTTGACCTGTATCTCAACTTTCTCCTTCTTAAAAAATGTCTATCTTTCAATGTAATTTCACATGCTGGGTTACCTTTGACAAGACCAGTCGAAACATGTCAGGTTTACATTTTTCTTCCTAATTTCAATAAACTTTATTATGACTTCGAAAGCATTCTGTGCGCTTTTTAATTATAAAATTACAAACAGGCACAATTGTTTCATTTCTATTTGTCAAATTGTTATGAATTGAATGTCATAAATTCGACCATACATGCTTTGAACTAATTGGAAACTGGGAAGAAAAACGCTAATGATGCGTTTCAGAACCTGCTCAATTGAGGTTATTATATCTATTATACAAAAATCATTCTCATCAATGTGTAAACAAATATTCAGTCATACAGGTATTTTTCGGTACTGCTCTACTTTATCCGTCTCACGTCCTTTGATACCGTATGTCTTCAGAAATTACGAAATGAATCTCTGAAGCTAAAAAGGAAAACTTGGACAATTGCGAGTTTGATTAATTGTGTCTTGAAATTATAGCTATCAAATTTTGAATATGATTCACTACTTTCAGATCTGTCAGCAGGCCTAGAGTTGGACTATTTCATGAATTCATCTTGGTATGTGAGGATGTTCTGAATCACATCTTGTGATGCTGCTGTGCATTAATTATTATGCTTTGACTTTCAATATGTTTATCCTATGACAATTTCAATTCAAATACTTTCAGTGGGTGCGCTATGGTGAATTTTGCGACTTGGGTCTCTGAAGGACTTCACGGAGACATGGGATGAGCTAACGTGAGTTTCTGAATCCGTTCATTTTCCGACTTCTTTGCATTGCCTCTAATTCGTTAGTGAGTTCGGTTGCGTATCTTATCCACTGGCTTCAAAGTTACGTTGCTTGAAGTTGAATGTCATTCATTTTTATCAAATTTTGTCAATTTTCTTTTTACAAGCCCTCAAGAAAGTATTTGTTTCGTTTCAGCGTGGTGATAGTTTCAATGATCTGTATATACCGATAGTCAGTGGATTCCTGTGTCATGCTGATTAAAATATATGAAAAAATATGTTTCAAGTGCTAGCGATACATGGCAATGCAGGGGCCCAGGGGGAATCACCTCACTTCTTTTCTTTTCATTTTCGTGTGCCTACTTCTAATGGTGGTACCCTAACTAGATCATCTTCAAACTAGAAATAACAATTTTGAAGTTTTAGAAATTTTACCACACTGTCTCCTTTGTGAAGCCATTCCTTGGTGCCAGTTATTCACATCTTATATATAAAATGCAAAACGCCGACAAACTCCTCCTAAACCATGAAACTTTACGCCAATATGATACTACCATTTAATAGAACAAAAAATTTGTAGTTAAAACCGCCCGGTCTCATTTCCCTAAGTATCATAATTACAGAGAAAAGTAGACTTTTGTGTAAATTTTTACCGAAAAAATTTTAATTACACAAGTAACTACATTAAATTTACAAATGAACTCCTCATTTGCTTTAAAAAATTGCCTCGCTAGAATGCGTCTCATTGATTCTAATGTTTTCCGACGGATTCAGCAACAGCCAATGAGAACGCGATCTAAATGGTAAGACAGCCAATCAGTGTAGGCGAATGAGTTGGTAAACTTGGAATGCAACAATGTGCATACATACAATGTGCACTGTCTTAATTTAACATACTTATGCATATAAATCCTGGACGAAGTCCGGGGGCCTTACTAGTATCCAATAAAACTGATACAGCACTTTCTTATGAAAAAAGAATGCTCAAAGCATTACCAACGACTAACAATATTTGTTCTTAAAACGGCGAAGTTCAAGACTGTTTGAAAGTTTAGTTTCAAGAGTGATATAGCCGAAACTTCTTTCCCTATGAATTGAAGAAGTTGGTTTAGTCGGTGTGGTCTTTCCCAATACACGACGAAACAAATGAAAAATCAGAGGATTAAATGGGGGTGTCTGGCAGTCTGGAGAGTCACGATCCCTTCCAATCCATCTTCCGGGAAGGTTGTTGGCTAGGAATCCTCGAACTTCTGAAACTCAGTGTAGGTGAATACCATCCTATGATGGAATGGCGTGGGTTTTAGCTTCCTTCACCTCTTCACTTCCAAAGTGAAAAAAATTCAAACGTGGCTTTATGGCTATTGAGCAATCCTAATAAAAAATTAGGATTAATGAGCTCATAATGAAACATTGTTCACCACTCTGTAATCAGCGACCCTGGAGCACTAGACCTATACTTCAGCGACACAGTGAAGAACCCTGTTCTTCAAATTACACAGCTGTGCCAGTTGTTCCCACACAGAGTGGACATTCCTTAACCAGACTGTGTAGTTCCAAATTCGTCGTCAGAGTGAATAAGTTCATGATAGACATTACCCAGCAATCCGCGTCATTTTCTAATCTTCGTAGGTCTGTAGTTGTTGAAAAGAGAAAATCCCATACAGCGCAGGTTTTTCTCTATTGCTTTATGGAGAAGTGCTCCACAGAATCTCAGTCAACGACGTTGCTTTGCAAAGTGATGCTGAGCAGCACTCTTGTAAGATTTCGTGAATTTGAACTCTATTATTTAAACACGTAAATTTTATCCTTTTCTACGCTAGGTTTCCCAGAGCAATGTGAATCCTGGAATGAACCCGTTTCTTTGAGCCTGGCGTAATGTCAAAGGCCTATGTTTGTATGTGGGATGTCTCCACGCGTAATGAATCAAATTTGAGTTTGAACATTTTCAATTAGAATGACAGTGAGTTAAAACCAGGTACAAACTTTATGGACACCCTGTATAATCAATCGTTAATGCCAGTGGACCCCGGAGCCACATTTTTCTATTTCATTTTTTACGTTGACGATATATCAACCACTCAAGCCCATACAAAATCATCATTTCTGACAGTGAATCTGCATGTGTTATTTCATTTCAATTGAATCAGTAGAAGTATGCCAGATAGGCCAAGGGGGTCCACTGGACCTCCCCTCAGGTCTCAGAGGGTGTAGAAATTCCATCACAAAATTTTTGTAATTAGATGAAAAATGATTTCGAACATGTCCACGATGGTGTATAAAGAGTGAAAGTCATTTATTCATTGTTTGCATCATGCTCGTAGATGTGTAATGTGTTGGAAGATCGCAAAATGTGAATATTTTGCTTTCGCACATGATTTCGCGTGACTGGTTGGCCTATATGAACAACTCGACATAAATCGATGTCCGAAATGAAAGCTATCATTATATTCATAGTTGAGCACCAAAAGCTGATTGATGACAAACTTTTCACAGCAGTAATGATAAGTTTGAGTAATGAGATAAGTAATGAGATCTCCACAGGTGTTTTTGGTTCCAGAAGTACAGCAATTTTGACTCATTTTAGGTATATTTCTGATTGGTTTGGATAAATTTGAAGGAATGTACAAATGGAAAGGATTAGCTGCATGAATTAAATCCATTTCATCAAAATCAACTATCTGAGGCTTTATGGTGACACAAAATATCGTAAAGCCGCCTCCTAGTACAAATGATGCTGTACTAATTGTGGCTGACTTACAAAAACACCATATTTTCGCACGTGTTTACTGAGAAGGCTGAAAGTCACTCAAGGGATTCTTTATACCGACCTGCTACACGCAGTCTGTGAAAAAGCTCTCTGAGGGTTAATGCTCAGTAATTGTATGACAAGCAATATAGTTATAAAATCTTTGAGCCCCATTTTTCTAGGTGAATAAAATAAGTGCAGTTGAAATTCCGGTACCTAAGTTGCCATGTTTTTTTTGTTACCAAAAAAATACCAAAAACATTTTTGCGTGAGGAAATGAATTTCATCAGAAAGAGATCACATTGATTCATGTTAGCTCGTTGTATATTCAACTATCGAAATTTTGATATTCTTCATTGTTGAATGAGGTAACATTTTTATGAAATTCCACTACCGGTAACGGTATTTCAAATATTCATTAGGTCAAACAATCACATAAAAGCTTCTCCTACGCTTGTTTCTACCTCGATTTCAATACCCTTTTGCCATGCTATCTTTCTACGAGTATTTTTGCTTATTATCGGAACATATAATTTCATTCTTGGTTGAGATTGCAAAACAACAGCTATCACCTAGATATAGGCCTACTGAGTCAGTACTTTTGTTAATTTAAGAAATATGTATTAATATATTTGCAATAATAATTGCATTATGATTTTGCAATTATTTAAGGCAAAAAATAAAACAAATAAATAATACAACTCTATGATGGAAGATACATTGCTGTCTGTGTAACTATACATAACGAAGGTACACAGCCTACAACTGAATTATTTCTAACGCTAGACATCAGTGGAAATAAATGATTTGCAGATTATCAAGATGAAAATAATTGTACAGGGTGCAGGTGGAACTCGCGGTCTCCCTAATATTTTTCATGGATGTTGATTTATCCCATCAAATTAACTACCTCATTGTTACACTTATCTTGAATTATCTTACACTTAAATAGGCATATCTAGCCTTTCTGCTGCTCCTTAGTCCAACATTAAATGCACAAAACGTTGAATAAAATCTAGGGAGGATTTGTATTGAAGTCAAGTTCAAACTTTCAGCCTGCTGTTTCTATTTCTACTGCCTACAGTACATTCTCTCCGTATCTGCAACCTCCCGGTCACTTAATATGAGGACCAATGTCCATTTTCACAGAAACGTCTACTGTGTGAAGGAGACCACCTTTTTGCATGAAGCTAACACTGCATCATGCAGTCACGTTGAATGCTATCAAGATTCATGTTAAGAGACATGTGTTACGATTGTAATTCATTCATCACGCCGTATAAATCTCAAATATATAAAAAGTGCTTGCTCCCTTCAATGTCATCATGTCTGTAATGAATAACGTTCTAAAATGAACACAGATGGTTGCTTTTCAATCATGAAAATATGTGAAGGTGAATATGCAACTAATAGAGATGCATTTTTACCACATACTACGTCAATTTGCGTAAATTTCCCATGCATAAGCCTAGGCATATATCACAAGTGTGCTCATATGCAATAGAATATTTTCTAAAGTTGAATGTCTATTTGACTATTTAATACATCCACACTTTGATCTGTAGGCCTAATATACCACCTACATAAGCCTAGAAAGCTATTTGTACCGACTATATTACCATGATCATAATTTCATGGGTTGCTGTAAGTGGAATGAATTCACTTTCTTTGTTCCACCATTTACAACATGAAATGAAAAAAATGATGTCGTTAATTAACATCTTCGATTGTTTTCCAAGAATTCTCGATTGCTGGGAATCATTGGAACATTTGTATTTATGCATGTAACTATGATGCAATTATGCGCGGTGATGCTGTTTGAAAGTCAAATGAGTATGGCAATGAGGAGTAAGGGAAGAAATCAACAAAAGAGAAGTTGTCTCTAGGACTTTATGAACATTTGAAATTCCGCTATAATGGAATATTCTATAAATCCTATAATTCTATATATTTCTATAATGGAATAGTATGCTATGAGACAAATGCTATATATACCTGTAAAAGAGATGTTAACTTTTGAAATTCCGTCAGTTTTATCATACACACTTCGAAGAAAATGAATTTCTAAAAATTCTTTTCTGTGTCATTGAAGAGCCCACCGAAGTGTCATGTATGACACATTTCAAAAGGAAAACTATATCTTTATTGATTGAGTAGCCGTCATGTCAACAGTGAAAATGAAATTTCGTTACCGCTTGGCCAGCCCCTCCTACTTTGGGAACTATTTCCTCTCCGATGATTTCGAAGCAATTTTCATACTACTTGCATGGACTATTCAGTAGAATGACTTAAAAGCATTTTCTTCTTATGTACTTGTATCATATTTTCTTGTCCGGCCTCGTAGCTCTAACTTAAAACATACATGCAAGAACAACTTAGTGTCCCCTTTGTGAATTCACTCCGTGTAATCGGCGAAACATATCGGCAGAGAAATAATCTCTAGGTATTGCTCTTCGTCTGCAAAAAGTGTATTATTCCTCATCAAAATTTAATAAGAAATCAATACGGCGCTTTAATGATGCCAATTTTTAGATAATCCTGTCATAATCCAGAATTATTCACAACATGCGCTTATATATATATATACACTGTATATATAAGAAATGAATAAAAAACAAAATGGCAGATAATAATTCCAAATAAACCCGGTTGAAAAATGAATCAAAACACCATTTTTACTTCCCTGATCGGTTTCACCTCATCTTGGAGGCTTGTCAAAGGGAATGAATATATTAAACAAAAAGCAGCATACAAATTCAAAATTAACACTTGTTGAGTTTAGGCCTCAACACAGAAATAAAAGCATTCTCTTTACGCTCACGCTGTAATTTTGATGCACTAGGACTCAACTTATAGATAGGAGCCGCTGCGAATTTCATTGGTAAGTTATTGGCGCACAATATTTTTAATATAGTTTAATATATTCATTCCCTTTGACAAGCCTCCAAGATGAGGTGAAACTGGTCAGGGAAGTAAAAATGGTGTTTTGATTCATTTTTCAACCGGGTTTATTTGGATATATATACAGTATATAAATAAGATAATGTCCCTCGGAATCAATCAAAGAAAAACTCAAAAGACTGCCCAAACCGGTTTCACCAGTCTGTCTGGCTTCTCACGGGCAAATGTATTGAATGCAAATGAAAGATATCACTAAGGTGACACAAAATGATGAGATCATATAGACTACTGAAATCTAGGAAATTATGCACATGAACATAGTAAACAATATCACTTAATTAATCTGTTCAATGAAGGCTTGAGAATTTTAATACATAGATTTTCTTTGTCCTCACGAGTATATTTATCACTGTTATTTGGCAGCTTCAATATGGGCATAGCATGGAATGGAGGGTCAAAGTCCTTAGCACATGATGACACATGTTCACTTACATGTAGTGTTCTGTAATTTTGGTCACGGATCTGCTGGCGGTGGACTCTGATGCGTGATCTAAAAATGTCCCCAGTCTGTCCCACATAAATTTGATGACACCCACGACATTTCAAGACATAAATTACATCCCTTGAGGCACACGATAAGTTCGATTTTATTTGGAAGGTCTTCGTTTCATTATTAAGCAAATAAGAAAAGCAAGCCCCTTCTAGAATGCATCTACAACAGTCACATTTTTTGTCTCCGCACTTTTTAACTCCAGTTACTGTTGTCCTGTTATTTTTGCGCAATAGATGCAAAAGTGAAGGTGGCTGACGGAAAGTGTTGATCAAATCATATTTATCGAAAGGAGAACTTAGCTTTAATGATGAAAACGCCGGGTTGATGATCCTGCCATAAATATTCCGGCTATTCGGATTGTAAGTTTGTATGAAAGGTAAGATTTTTCGAGAATCGTGTTTATTTTTCGATATCACTGAGGATGCACTACTAACTTTCGATTTGGAGATTGCATCACTTATAATGGTAGACGGGTAATTCAGTTTCCTCAATTGAGCTCTCAATTCATTGAAACGAATTTCTCTTGTCTCTGGTCTTGAAACTATTCTCATAATACGCTTGGCAAGAGTATAGGGAATGTTTCGGAGAGTATGGTTCGGATGGGCGGAATTAAAAGGAACAAAGCTGTGGCTGTCCGTTGGTTTACAATACAAATCAGTTTCAACTACATTTCGATCGATAATGACTAGAACATCAGGAAAATTCAATTGATTTCGATTGGTTTCCATTGTAAACCTAATTTTCCCATCCAAATCATGAATACTTCCGAAAGAGTCGTTCCAAATCACAAAACAATCATCAAGAAATCTGATCCAAGAATTATAGAAATAGCCAAAATCATCAATGGTTAGAATTTCTTTCATGATTATATATACATCTTTTCCTCTAAAAAGCCCATAGTCAATGAGGCATAGGTAGGGGCGAGTTTGGTGCCCATGGCAGTCCCGGAAATTTGTAGAAAAATTTTGTTGTCGAAGCTAAAAAAGTTGTTTTTATGAACAATCTCCGTCCCTTCCACAATGAGATCGATAGAAAATCGATCAGGGATCAAATTGTCATATTTTTGTATCCAGAAATGTATTGCTTGAAGACCAAGATCATGACTAATATTCGTGTATAAAGACGTTACGTCAAATGTGGCCAAATTAGCGTTGTAAATCGAATCGGGTAGTTTTGATATGAAATGTGTGGAATCTTTACAGAAGCTAGATAGCTTTGCAACTAATGGCTTTAAAATTTCGTCGATGAAAGAGCTCAGTCTACTAGTCGGAGCATTTGTGCTCAAGATGATGAGTTTTAGATTAGAAGGAGGGGATACCTTTAGATAGCCATATTTATCTATTTTTGACAAACTCAAAATTTCGTGAAGTTTGTGGATTTTTGGTAATCCATACATGAATGGCAAGTCTGGGTTAAATTAACATAGATACCTCCTCTCTTTTATGGATAGACACTCATTGAAATGATTGCAGAACTTTTCTATTCGACGCATGGTGCTGAAAATCTTATTTGAAAATTGGTTTGTATGTTTCTGAATCTTTTAGATGCCCACTGTATATGGAGTCCTTGTAGTTATCATAATTCATAATTACAAAAGTGCCGCCTTTATCTGAATTAGTGATGTGGAGAGAATCTAGTTTCTTCAATTTATCAAGAGCTCGAGTCTCTTCAAGAGAAATGTTGCTCTTCCTACCTCAATCAGATGATTTGATTTTTTTAGTTGCACTATTTATTAACTCGATATTCTCATCCAGTAAATTGTTCATGCCTTTCGGTGGGTCAAAGTTGGAAGTACTACTGATGCCCTGATGCTTAATATATTCAACTTCTTGAATGGCATCATCATCTTTGTCTTTGAAAAAATCAATTAAACGCAGACGTCTACAAAATTTGCTGCATCCCTCTGTTGAATTGAGTAATTGACTCGGGGTGTAGGAGTGAACTTGTGACCTTTAGCTAATAATTGTTTTTCTACATTGGAGAAATTATAATCGGAAAAGTCAACAGTTTTGATATCGCTTAGTATAAAAAATGGTTCTCATTACTATTGAAATATGGATTGCTTTCATTTGTTTCATTTCTTAACTCCTCGCATTCATTTGTATTGCTTCTATTGTTATGAAATCTGTAGTTAGAATTTCCAAAATTTCTTGATTGAAATTTTCTATTATAATAGTAGTTTCTACTTCTGTCTCCCATTCGTCGGTTGGGGTAGACATAATTGAGATCTCTCCTGTTATAAGGGCCTCTGTTATAGACATTATCAAAATTATTGTATCTATTAAAGTTATGGAATTGATTATCCCTTTGAAAATTATTGAAGCGATATCGCCTATTGTTTGGAAAAGGCCTTCTCAAATTCCTATTTTGAGTGACTATTTCCTGTGGTCGCCAAGTATTATTATCATCCTCATTATTCAAAAATCGGCCACGACCGGCATTTTGTTTGAACTTAGAATCCAATAGGATAAGATGCTTATCAGATGTAAAAAAATCCTTTTTGCCTTCCCATATCCTTTGACTAATTTGAACTTCATTATTCACATCTTTTATCCATTTTTCTAATTTTTCATCAACCATATTCATATTGAAAATGTTTCTTAAATATTTTTCTACTTCTACATCAATTTTTGTGTAATATTCTTTTTTTACGCGAGCTACTGATCTCATTCTCTGGATTTGATGATTCACTTCTGTTACCGTTAAAGACTTACGCAAATCATCTTCCTCTTTAGACAAATGTGGTAATGGCTTTCTCCAAAACTTTATTGGAACTCTCTCTCTCTCTCTCTCTCTCTCTCTCTCTCTCTCTCTCTCTCTCTCTCTCTCTCTCTCTCTCTCTCTCTCTCTCTCTCTCTCTCTCTCTCTCTCTCTCTCTCTATATATATATATATATATCCAAAATGATGCCCAAAGAAAACACAGTATCAAATAAAATCCCCTATGGAATAAAATCCCCATAGCTAAGGGAAGCTATGGAACGCCGTGTCATTGAGTTGCTGAAACCTGCGCTGAATGCTATTTCAGTTTGAATTTTATGTATACATAGATTTAATTAATAATAAATCATTCCCTTGACAAGCTTCTGAGAATGAAGTGAAACCGGTCGGGGATTTTATTTGATATTGTGTTTTCTTTGGGCATCATTTTGGATATAATTCAAGCATTTTGATTTGTCTTATTTAGTTTATATATATATATATATATATATATATATTTAGACAAGTAACCTGGCAATTGATAAATTTATCAAATAATTTAATTAATAATTAATAATTAATAATTAATAAATTTATCAATTGCCTTCCTGGCTAATTCACGCTCTCAACAGATGGTCCGGTGGCCTTGTGGTTAGAGGGTATGCTTGCACGTCCTCTAGCTCCAACGTCGCTGGTTCAAACCTACCCACGACTGATGAGGCCCAACAGGCCGAAACATGTCTCGTGGTGGTTACATCTGTTGAGATTTGATAAATATATATATATATATATATATATATATATATAGACAAGTAACCTGGCAATTGATAAATTTATCAAATCTCAACAGATGTAACCACCACGAGACATGTTTCGGCCTGTTGGGCCTCATCAGTCGTGGGTAGGTTTGAACCAGCGACGTTGGAGCTAGAGGACGTGCAAGCATGCCCTCTAACCACAAGGCCACCGGACCATCTGTTGAGAGCGTGAATTAGCCAGGAAGGCACTGTTTAGTTGAGATTTGATAAATTTATCAATTGCCAGGTTACTTGTCTAAACATGTAATGAGTGGCGCCTGCGTGAAGCGCCTCAATCTCGGATGCGATATTAAGTGATTGCAGAAAGCAGTCCGCCCTCCACGTGCCTTTCTGGCTAATTCACGCTCTCAACAGATGGTTGGTCCGGTGGCCTTGTGGTTAGAGGGCATGCTTGCACGTCCTCTAGCTCCAACGTCGCTGGTTCAAACCTACCCACGACTGATGAGGTCCAACAGGCCGAAACATGTCTCGTGGTGGTTGCATCTGTTGAGATTTGATAAATATGTATATATATATATGTACATTAGGGATATGACTTTTTGACTTTTTTTCGAAGTCAAAATCTCCTAATTTCCTGTATTATAGCTCGATGAGTTTTTTTAAACTGATCAAAATGTGCTTTCCTTAGGTATTGCAAAAATGTTCACCCCCATCCTCAAATTACTAAAACTTCACAAGCGATAATAGGCCTACATTCCTTTATAATATATATGAATGTATAATTATTCCTTGCTAAAACAAAGCAATGAGTTTAAGATATTATTTGGTGCTAAAATCACCAAATTCAGGGATTATGTAGAGGCTCTCACACACGCTTTTTGGCTTTTTACCACTTGACATGACAGCATCGTGTGCGGACATGCAATTCTTCGCTCCGGTCGATTTACATTTGTCTTGTTCTAACTTCGGTTATACCTCATCAAATTCGACGATCCTTGGATGTGCAATTTTTGTTCATCGCAGTGATTAGCACCTTCTGTTCTTATTCTCAAGCTGGAATTATTTATCGTCTCAAACGTCGGAAATTGATCAACTCGGCCATACGTGATTTCTTGGTGATCATTATTCATTCGGTTAGTGTTTTACAAACTTGGAAAATTTTGTGACGTCATCCTAACGATTGGGTGTTGAGGCAGATCGAATTACGTGGTTCTACGTTTATCAGAGACCAAATTCTTCGATTGAAGGAGTGACAGCTCGGCGTAGCGGTTGAGGTCAAATGTTGCGAACAGCAGGTCCCTGGTTCTATTCCACATATTGTCATTTTTGTAAGAAATAATGTCTGAGACTAGAAAAGGCAGCCAATGTTCCATCGATGACCTTCACATAAGTGCATTGATAAAAATGAACTACAAAAGTTCAAAGATGAGTTGAAAAGTGAATTAGAATCTTTTAAGCAACAAATGCAAGTGGTAATCGTGAGTGAAATGAAAAAATTAACTTCAAGAATTGATCAACAAGAAAATGAAATTATTCAATTAAAAATGTGATACTTGAGCAGGAACAGCGGAAATTAAAAGAAGCTAGAAAAAGTATTTCGAACAATTTAATAATACGGCTGAAAGATGATTTTCGTGAACCCAAATCAACAAATGAAGAAGCAGACGACATTATACATGTATCATTGTATTCTGACACAGCAACAATAAATGAAGCTGAGTGGCTAGGAAACCGCATCAACGAACGAAAGAAAATGATCAATGTGGAAATGGATAGTTTTCGATCTTAGAGAGATGTGCTGGAGAAGTTCAAGCTGAAGCGATTCGGAGGATCATCAGAAATTCTTGATCACTTCATCTACTCCGACTTAGTTATCCATGTTTACTAGATTAGTCAATACTTAGATTGCTACTTAGTTATATATTATACTCGTACTTAATTCAGTGTGAACGGGCCTTAAGATTGACGACGGAAGGTTAGTGAGGGAATGACTGACGCTGGATTAAACGTTGATATGTTTAGCGAAAGAATTCGGCGGTCTCATGCTGAAATAAATCCTTGTGTGATCAATATCCTATACGCACGGCTTATGATGACAATGAAGTGCTTTATCTACACACGCTGCTGTGGTATATTTGATCAAATTCCAATTGTGGAGGCACAGATCACTTGATTTGAATTCTTATATCCTTGGGTGAATGAATAACTGTCATTACCATAAGACCAAAGAATTACATAGAGGCCACACTCAATGAAAAAATAACACCATCACCGATGTAAAATATTCTCCTGACTAATTCGAACGTGGAGACCGTCAAAAAAACATAAATACTACTGAATGCTTTAATAATAGGGTAGATTGGGTTATGCCGCCCCCTCCCCCTTAAGCGATATTCGACTATTCAGGAACTATTCCTCTTCTTTCTGTCAGATCTTGTCATTATAAATTATTTCAGTGTATGTGCTAGTTACATGGACAAGGACTATAGCTACAAATTTAGAGGAGATCCTATATTTTTCGACTTTCAGGAAGAACCAAAAGGAACGTCCTATTCCCTGTAGGGGTAAGACGTCCACCGCGGGGGCCCCAATTTTTAAAAATATTAAATATCTTTAGAAAGGCTTGTATACGGCCAATGTGATGTGATCATCTAGTTAAACCAAAACAACTTGACCTCCAGCTGTTTATTCCATAACAAACAGAGGCCTACAGAAAAAAGATTAGGCCGAAACAACGTCACTATTCGAATATTTCATAAATTTAATTTGGAAAATTGTCGGCACTACATTCCTCATGCGCCTACTGACTGCATGGTATATACGCTGCATCCACTTTTCGCGTGATCGGCTATTTAAATACAATGCGTTGCATACAATGCATACAATGCATACTCATTTAGAATCGTCTCTTGGGACTGACTTGGCCTTCTTTAATGTGCAAAGTCAGTGGATATGAACCAATGCCGTTGACAATGAGAGCGTAAGAACATAATATGGGGTTAAATGCCCTCAGGGAGGCGTCGTACCCCCAACTGCATCTTTCTTCTTCTGCATGTTTTCGAGTGAAAACGTTTTAAAACTGAATGAAGCTTATTATGTTCAAATCATATGTGGAGATGCACAAACTTATATTTCATGTATTAAAGATATCAAAATGATGTCTGATTGCTTCATCATACTTTATTCAACTTCAAAAAAGTTATCAAAAGCATCGAAAATGAGAAAAGCAGCATATTTTCTAAACTAAGGATAAATATTCAATGACTTTTGGGTTCCAACTCACTTGTCAATGAACATTATCCCTCAAAGGGGTCAAATATCTTGTATCATTTTTGACTTCTGAGAAATCGATGGAGGGGCGTCTTACTCCATTCTACCCAAATACTTAGTAAGCTCTTATAATATGTCTACACAAAGCTCAAGTAACTGAAATGACTAAAAAAATGATGTGTTGGCAGGTCTTATACTCGTATTATCTATAAGACCATCTTATAACTAATCTATAACTTATTAAGTTATAACTTATAACTAGTTTATAATTATCAGAAACCTAAAATTGTAAATGTATTTTAGGCATAGCTTTCGAGTAAAAAGTTTAAACGTCATTCATACCGAAACTATAAATTATTTATCCTCCACAAGATTTCCAAAAATTCTGAAATATATTTAGAATTATATATCTACCTTTTGAGAACAAATTTCCTCTTAGTATAGTTGTTTTATCCAAAAATACGGTTTTTTCCCATCAGTCCTATATTGATTTTTACTCCAGCATGGCGTTGTAACCTCACGAAATGAGTTAAAGTTCATTTAATTTCTAACTGTGTTGAAAGGCAATTTAATACCGTATGTCAAATCAAGAAGAATATTTGGAATCACCAACTTGTCAAGGATAGGGATTTTTGGGTACATGTACAGTATCACATGAGCACGCTTCAAACATATAGGCACATCAGCGTCAAAACCTAAAAAAGAATGAAACAAATATGAAGCCATGTTCTCCTACAAACTGTCCAATGATTAACAAACAATTGTGAAACCGAAAAATGTTGTTTATAAAGTAAGCGATAAGAAATGTGACAATTTTTTTAATAGGTAGCACTATACGACCAATTCGTATCGACCAAAACCTCTCAACTCCAACATCATCTTTTTTTTTAAACATATTCGAAATTTGCAAGCGAAACGTATTAACATCGATGTAGACATTCTGGCCCATGACAACGATAATACTAATTTGAGAATACGCGAGACTTTCTTTAAACACAAGCTCAAACCATCTATCAATATTAGAACTGAACTTGACAGCTATCTTGATTTTCTTTTTTACTAATTACTTTTGCAAACCTACTCTACCAACATAGCTCATCATTCAACATCTTTCATGAGAGGTCAATTCTCCTTTTGCTATACTGGCAAAGATATGTAACCCAGTACAACCTGTTCATATCTACATTGTATTATGCCATACATCTTCTCATTGTAAATATCATTTTCAAACTAATCATTTTTATACTCCCTACAAGCATCATTTGATTCTTTTGTACCTGAAGATAATTGCCGGATAGCAATCGAAAAATTTTGTACACATTTGCAATAATGATAATAACATCCACTAATAACAGTCCACTACGCCAGTCGTCTTATGTAGTGATAACAGGAGTCACACAAAAATTGTAAATCGTTCCATATTTGCTCTACATTTTAGATATCACCACATTAAATCTTGAAACTCCCTTGGAATTCGTGACTTCCTAGTCCGATGGATCAACGAGTCAGTTCAAAAATCGTTGCATGTTTAACTTTTTCAAACGAGCGAAGTTGGATATATTCCATAACATGGAACTTTTTCTCCGCGAGTCACTGTAAGGTTTCTGTCGATGGACTTGGAGGTTCGGTCAAACGAAATATTTTTGAACGAGTAAAACGAAGACAGGCAACCGTTCAAAATGCAAAAGAATACTCAACCAGATTTAGCCAAGGTATTGGCGAATGAAGTTGATCCTGTCATTTTTGACCCTGACTTTGATGTATCTCCTTCGAATCCTCTTAAAATGCCTCATATTTTATCCTCTCATCAGTGGATCTTCCTGAATGGAGAAGACTTCGTCAATATCAAGAGCAAGAAGACCGAAAATACTGGCCTATCCACAACCACGTGTGTTGATGCTGCCGAAAGGAATATTCCTAACATTGGAGATTACTTCACAGCAATATTCGAGGAGAAATCGCATCTCGGAGTAATAGCAGAAATGGATGAAGCCACCGACATTGCGAAGGTAAATTTTCTTGAGGAGACTTTTTGCAATATCTTTGTTTTTCCTCGAGTCCCTGATCGCCAATCGATAGCACTGCGAACTATCATGTCCTCAGCTGGAACACGAACGCTGTTTCGTACGTTCACGTGCTGTAGACGAACCTAAGCAGAACGTTCAAACGGCAACTATCTACGATCGTTTGTGGTATGTTCTCGAACATTCAAAAATCAAGCGCTTGAGAAGCGACTTTCTTAAATACATCATTATTTTGCCACGACATTCATTGGGTTAGCTATAGTTCTATCAATACAATGCGAACATCCTATGAACCTACAAATTTATGCGTCAATATTAATTAACATGCAGCTTACAAAATATAGAACTTGAAATTTGATCTTGACTGGGTTTCGCAGGATATTTACATTCTATCGATAAAATCAAAGTTTACTTTCTTTATATTGCAGCAAAATTTTGATGAAATTTACTGTTGATAGTGATGAATATACTGTTGATCAAACTCATCCTGCTACGAAATGCTCCAGTATTAACAGCAGAAAGAACTCAATGCTGCTAAAACCAAAACCTTCGGAGGCAGTGACAAGAATAGCCATACATGTTTATGCATTATAAAGCACTGTTGATCGCTGTCATTCTGACACTAAATGCTCCAAGGATTAACAGAGGTGAAAAACTCAATTCTGCCAAAACCAAAACATTCGGAGGCAGTGACAAATAATCGCACAAGAAATTACTTCAACGACTCACCTCATAAGTAAATGTCGGCCTTCAGAACAGTCGAAAGTTTCTCTACCATCGATTGTACTGGTTTGGTAGAATCCGTTTCCATTTATGTCATTTCTTTATGAGAGACAACGATTCCGCTCTGAAATGGCAATAAAGTTTTTCATGCAAAAATGTAAGAATATGTTTGACCACAAGAATTATACAGAATTTAACAAAATTGAAAATTAGGAAAATGACACATTTATTGATCGATCTTTTATTACAAGATGAACACGGAGATAATTTGACATACAATTTTAGCATCCTTATTCATCTCAATAATTTACAAGAGCAAAAATTAATCTTCAAAACATTTCCGCACAGTAGACAACATGCCATAAACAGAAAACCCGATGAATTTGATATTTGATGTTTGATGTTAAATACTCTCTCCATTGACTGAAATCAGCAGCAACAGCTCTGAAATTGCTCAGCAACAATAGCTCTCAACAACACCTCAACAAACTCTGAAGCCACCTATCTCCCCCTTGTTCCCACGCGCCTGAGTGATCATAGTGGGGGCGAGCTTGATCTGTGCAGAAGCGAAGGAGATTGTTATAAATTTACTCCTACTTTGGAAACTATTTCCTATCCGATAATTTCGAAGCATTTTTCATTTTACTTGCATGCTTTATTCAGTAGCATGACTGGAAAGCCTTATCTTCTTGTGTACTTGTATCATATTTTCTTGTCCGTCCGCAAATCTCTAAATTAAAACATACATGCAACAGCTCATGTCATGTGTCTTCAAGCTCATTCGCCTGTGTGATTTCATTCCTGTGTGTGCCGTCATAAGTATAGTCGGCGAAATATATCGGCAGAGAAATGATCTCTAGCAGGGGCGCAGCATCTAGGGGGGTCAGGGGGTCCGGACCCCTCCAGAATTTTCCAAGGGGGGACCCCTGTTGGAACCGCGTGATTTCCATTTTCCATGCCTCTTTGTCATCTGCCACTAAATTACGAAAATCATTTTTGCCCACCTTGCCAAACAAATTATCCATCTGTGAGGTATTCTGTCCCCTAAACTGTAGAAAAGCCTCGTTGAACACGCATAATCATGCCGGAGGAGACCGTGTGCTTTGGTAAACCTACATATCTGAAATTTCGACTTATTCTTCATCCGTTTCACTTTACATTGTATTTTACTCAACTTAGAGCATGCAAATGGCAATGTTAATAAAGACTTTCATTCCATAGACTGGTCTTACGAGATAAGTCAAGACATCTGGCTGGCATTGCTATTAAATCTTAAAGCGTCAACATGTGCAACACCTACTGTGCAATGCATTAGCGAGACACGAGATCCCATTTGGGAGGCATCACACATAGAGCCCTCCGGCCAATTTCCATTAAACATGTGGAAGATTGATTAACGTAGTGGACTTTGTCATACACCTTTCATTCAATCCTTGATTTGTGAGAAATGTATGTGAACTGTGAAGCAATGATTTTCGAATTCATTTTGAAATTCATCACTGACAAGAATCCTCAGCGTGTGCGTGCACCCATTTACATTTGGAATATATTTTTTATTTACAAAATTCTTTCGACTATCGTCTGATTCGTCTCGCTTTCACAATGCCTTGCTTTCAAGAAAGCAAGAAAAGAAAGGGAGAGGAACTGTCTGTCACTGGAACCAAACGAATGCGAACTTTGGATATGTATTGGTAAGTTACAATGTGCATTATTCACAAAATGCGGTTCTTTTAGCATGAAGTTTACGAAATGCTGCAGTCTTAAATTAATGTATAAAAAATATTGATAAGTTCACACTGAATCAGAAGTTGTGTACTAAATAATTTAAAAAGATTATTAGTCAAAGAATTTTGCATTATTTAAATCACTATCATATTTTCAAAATATTCAATACATAACTTCTAATTCGGTGTGGTAGCCTATACCCTTAATATCATTACAATTCGACACACATTTTGAGTTCAAACATTCTATTATGGTATTCGATAGCTATCAAGTCCATTAAGTTATGTGTATATTCGCTTTAAGCAGCATTCATTCGACTCAATCATCTTTCGTATTGAATGAGTGTTATGGTTGCCACAGCAGTACACGACGTTATACGTCGTATAACATTAAAAAGTACAGAAATTTTGCAGTCGCCATGCAGGAAAATGATGATGATCTAATTGACACATCAATCAATCGAAATCAGTGACTTGAAATTTTTAGTTAAAAATGACTATTTGTATTTAGAGCATTACATATGCTACAGGCCAAAAAAAATTTGGCAATAATAAATTGTTTGCATAATTTTCAATTATCTATTAGATATAAGGCGATCAGCAAATATAATAAAAAATTGATCGAGAACCACAATATGCAAGAAATATTTTACCGCGTTGCTGCATGATATGGATTCTTTGGATCTAGTAGGAAATTCGTTAAGTATATTGTACCAAGTTGCAAATTTTGAAAGCAATTTCATGATGCGAATGCAAACAATTTTGTGTTTAATCCAACAGTATCTTTATTTCCTGTAAGACTGCATTACTATTTTAATTTCCTGTATTTCATGTTCTTCGTGGCACAGTGGTTAAGTTGTTGGCCTAGCGATCTTTCGGTCCAGAGGTCGAGCCCCGAAAGTGTCACTGAAAGTCGAAATGAAAAATAATGCACTGTAAATTTTTAATCGATGATTTCCGTGATTTTCAGGACTATTTTGTCTGCGGTTGCTCTCTAATCTCCATGACTTCTGAGGATGTTGGTCTCACATGTATATACTTTTATATACATATTTGTGCATCCTAAAAATTAGATATTCATTTTACGGGTACGATCTATGAAAAGCTAATTTGATCGATCCTATGACGTTTGAAACTGATGAACGCTTTTCTCTGATTGTCTCTGTTTATCTGACTCAACGATAAATTACTGGAATTTTGAATGGAAGCAGAAAACCGACTTATATTAGTTGTGTATGGTTTCAGCCAGTGCATTCGAACGAGGGATTTTTTCAATTCACTCTGTTCCTCATTCAGTTGACGTTTTTCTTTGACTGAGGTAGAGGCTGGAAAATGCACTTCTGTAGTCCTAAATAGGCTGTGTAGGCTGGGAGAGGGGAAAAGCATACTCAATTCTTCTATTTACATTCTGTTTTCAAAACCCACTGTAAGCTGGTATTGGTAGACTAACTGAGACGAAATGTCAGTAATGTAAATGTCCTAAATGAATGCCTACGACTTTTGGACATCAGAAACCCTTTACATATTTCAGTTGCGTGATTCTGAAATTAAAGAGACATCAAACTAGGGGACTTCTACAAAAAATTGGGGCTGTGCGCGGTGCACCGATACTTCTATTTGCGCCAGTTGTCGGGCCCTTGCACCGAAATAATGAAATCGATCAAATTGATATTTCACTGTATAATTCAAATAATAATAAATTCATTTATTCTGTTATCTTTCTGCTTTACGAGAATGAGAAGGTCTAGGCAAGTCTGTCTGAAATTCTTTAGCACAAGTACTAGAATTAACCTGGTGCTCCATAAAATCTGCTTACATGCTAGAAGTTTTGAAGAATGAAAGTTTGGAAATGTTGGTTCGTCTAATTACCGTTGTTTCTCCTACAACCGCATCTGCAGAGCGCAGCTTTTCCAGCTTGCGCCGCCTCTTTACTTTGCTTCGGTCAACGACGCAATCACTTGGCAGTCCTGTACATTCATAAAGAGTTAGCGTGGACCTTAGATTTGGAGGAGGTATGTAAGGAGTTTATCTTCAAAGACAACCGGTCACGCATTTTTGGACCATAAGGGCGTTTGGGTAAGATTCCCCCAAGGCACTGAAATGCACAGCATTCATGGCGGAATTAATGTTTTCTCTTTTAATACAGCACGTATGCCTATCGCGTAAAGTCGGAAATTGCAGAGACAATAAGGGGTATTTATATCAATGAACTATGAGCGGCTCTGCCTGATAAACAAGTCAATACTGGAAAGCAATTACGTAATATTTCATAATATATCATGAATTGATTTTTAACATCGATTTTATCTGAAAATTTGTCGGACCCCCCTTAGGAAAAATTCGCTGCTGCGCCCCTGATCTCTAGGTATTGCTCTTCATCCATCTTACTGTAGTATATTTTATCATCTCAATAATTTACAAGAGCAAAAATTAATCTTCAAAACATTTCCGCACAGTAGACAACATGCCATTTAAACAGAAAACCCGATGAATTTGATGTTTGATGTTAAATACTCTCTCCATTAACTGAAATCAGCAGCAACAGCTCTGAAATTGCTCAGCAACAATATCTCTCAACAATATTGCCGAAATCAGCAACAAGTGGGATCGTCTGCACAGATCCTAGCTATCCAGAGTTAAACATTCTGAGCAGTGACTTATTTTCAGATTTTGCCAATATTATTTATAATAAGTATATAATAAGTATAATAATAAGTAATATATTACTAAACACATGTCGAGAATGGGGCCACTCCTTGTATTGTATTGACGATCAAGACTTTAAGGATTGTTGCAATCGTCATGCCTGACTGGTCGAATATTCGTCGTGTGTACTTTTTATTTTCTGTTTCTTTGCATTAGCTTGATAAATACTATGACATTTGTGACATGTTTGTTTCGTAATACAGTATTCCATGTCTATGACGGCCACCTCTCTGCCAATCAAATAAAGTTGCTATAGACAAGTGGTCGTTATTTGCAGGTAAACTTTTGGCTTCCTTTTTATATGATATATTACATTGGGCCTATAGTAGGGGAATTGTGGGTATGATGGAACAATTTTTTTCAAAAACTTGTAAAACCACCATTTTTTATTCGATTGCAATCAAATTTTTACTGAAAATCTCGCTGGGTGAGAGGATAAACATACCTTCTTGTAGATAATGAAATGTTATATCTTTGTCACTTATTTTTGGAATTTTGAAAAACTAAAATTCATTCCATCTTACCCTTAGTATGGGTAAGATGGAATAATTGTAAGGGTAAGATGGAATTAACCCATATTATCCTAGCGTTACATATATGTAACGCAATTAACTTTTCGATAAAGGTCCAGTTTCGTGAGCAATGAATGCCTTATCGCTATAATTTGCACATGAAATACTAACTAAATGATCCATATGTGTGAAATATATATATTTTGTTTAAATAGTTGGGATGCAACTTGCGTTTCAAATCATCCCCAAGCGAGATACACTTTTCATTTCACAAATATGGATGATCCAAAAAAGTAAGTTTTCTATTTTGTTTATATCGGCAAATGCTCATGCATTCAAACCAAATACTATCATCAATTATCTTTTTAAGACTATAGCGATAACAAATGTCAGGAAATTGAATGATATGAAGTTTAAGTATACATTTTATTTTACAATTAAGTTATCCGTTACATATATGTAACGCTAGGATAATGACAGGTACATTTTCTTTCATTTTAGAAAATATACTGTTGAAGAGGCTGCAGCCAAGATTGAAGAACTTCAAGATGACATAGATTGTATCTACATCAGTCTACCAGACGGAGATGTATCTGAAGTGGACTCAGCAGATGAAGATAGTGGAAGAACACTGGATAATCTGAGCTCGAAACAGTTATCAAGTAACGCAGAGATTCGGCTATCTAATGGTGACTCACTGGACGCTGGTGAGTAGCCTAAAACCAAAATCTGATCTGTAGATGTTACACATTTGCATTATTACATTGTTAGATAATCAATATTTACTGGTAATCAATAGTCTAGAATCAATATCTAATCACATAGTGACACATTCTAGAAATGAGCTAGCTTTATATTCTAACTAAATTCAAATAAAAAACAAATTTCTAAACAAAAATAAAAATTTTAACTACAAAATAGTGCGAAGTTATTTTTTTCTCCGGGGCTCGTACCACCGATCTCAGCTTACACATCGGTCACTTTAGCCACTGAGCTACTGAGGCACGCGTCATTTTGTTAGTCAACTTGTGTCTTATTCAGTTGCTGCAGTCAGGTCAGGAGTGAGGGATGCATAGCACGCTTATACCAGGCATAGGCAGACATTCAAGAATGCAAGCTCGTATTGTAGATCACAAGTGATGTAAATAGCATATAAACACGTTCATATTTATTATTTCAGATGGCTTTTGCGGACCTCAACATTTTGGGACGAATCCAATACCTTCAAATTTCCAGACAAAACCAAAATGGGTGAAAAACAAAGAGTTCGAAAATAAAAGCTATTTGTTTCCTGAAGAAAACTACAGTGCTCATCAAGATTTGTTTCAATTTCAAGAACTGTTTCAAATCTTTCCATACCTAGTGACAAGAATATTTCAGATAACAAAATTTCAATTTTGCACTCACGATAATCACAATTCTGTTTGATTATGAACTTTTTGAGTACGATCTTGTTACTGAAATTTCAATACACGTGAATTCATTTATAATAATCGACATTGCTTTTTTATCAATTTATAACGGATAATTAATTTTTATATAGCCATACAGGCTTGCAGAAATTACAAAATTACTTCAATTTCACATATCTAATTAGTAATGGGATATAACTAGACTATTCATGTCGTATGTATGCCTAGGTTAATTAATAGCATGACATTTATCAGAAACAATCTCTGTCACACGTATTGTCCTAGCGTTACATATATGTAACGATCAGAGATCTTCTATAATTTTCTTGAAATGAAAAAGATAAGTATATAACTACTCTCACACGCTTTATACAACCACAATGAATAATTTTGTATAACAAAATACAAAAAAAAATAGTTTTAAAAAATTCAGGATAATATGGGTTAATATAGACCTATACAATAATGAAATAAATTCGATTTTCAAGAAAAACAAGTTTTCCGTATAAACGAACAATATAATTTGAATGGTCTAGAGGTCAATAAGATCTCTAACAGTAAGTCTCTAACATAAACAGTTCCCTTCAAACACACTATACAAAAGATTACTCAAAGAATTAGAACTTTTAGCTACTTATCTCTCTTTGACAAAAGTCTCAAATATAACTGTCACTCAGAAGTTCGTCATTCGCACAATTTTCATGGCACCAACCATCACATCGAGTGCATCTTATCCAATCTTCTGTTGGAGGTTCTTCATAAGACTCTCCACAAAAGATACAAAGACATTCATCTACAACACCCGCAGGACTACAAGTACCGGTTCCTCCTTTTGGTACTTTCTGCTTCCTCTGTTTCGGTGCTGGGTTTCCGCGCTTTTCACACTTCTTCTTACTAGTACATGGACCCTGAGAATCTTCTTCATTCTGATAATCAGAGAGTATCCTAGCAGTCTGTCGTTTCCTCTTTCCAGCAGTAGAATGTCTATTTGCGGACGGAATGGGTAATAGATCGAGCCATGATACCGCGGCTGGTTTAGAAGGTGCTGTCAGTACGCTATTCACGAAAGCGTCGACAGGCGGTTCAGACAGGGCCACGGTAGAAGGTGCAGACGAGAACTTGTCAGGAGGTGCAGACAGGGCCACGGCAGAAGGTGCAGACGAGACTATGGCAGGAGGTGCAGACAGGGCCACGACAGAAGGTGCAGACGAAACCATGGCAGGAGGTGCAGACAGGGCCACGACAGAAGGTGCAGACGAGACTATGGCAGGAGGTGCAGACGGGGCCACGACAGAAGGTGCAGACGAGAACATGGCAGACGACTCCGCTACTGTCGGTGGAACATTCTCAGTATCTGAAATAAAATGAGTGCAATATTACATACAAGAGTTGTTCGTTGAATGCTATTACTGATGATTCCATCAACGATTTATGTATCAACCTCTCAACATGCAATGAAGAATATTCGATATAATCAGTTGTTAATTAAACACTTAAGTTATTTATGTGCTCACCTGTAACTAGCTCAGTAACACTTGCTGGTGCGAAATCTTCATCATCAAAGATATCACGGTTGTATGGATATATACCGCAAGATTTGAATCCTGTCACCGCTTTATCCATTGTACAAGATTTTGCATAACTTGCTGAGAACAGTTCTGCAACATCATATTGGGTTATTCGTTTGCTTGGGTGGTTAATTAGGAAATTGGTGCATTGTTTTTGGTAATTCGACTTCAAAGAAGAAAAAAATGTCTTGTCCAGAGGTTGTAACTTGTGACTGCTGTGTGGCGGTATAGTCAACAAGATGATGTTATTTGCTCTTGTCTTCTCAATTGCTTCAATTGTGCAATGACTGTGATGATTGTCCATTATTAGTAGAATCTTCTTGTTCTCAGTTGGACGAGTGTGATCTATAAAATGCTGGAGCCATTGAACAAATAGTTCATTTGTAATCCAACCATTAGGTGATGTCATACCAAGAGTTCCCTCTGGAGAATTTCGTAGTAAAAGATCTTTCATATATTTCCGTTTGAATATCATGGCTGGGGGACAAATACCGTTCCGGGTGCGTTTTAAAACAACATATTATAGTTGTTGTTTCTCCTTTCTCACCGGAGGCAACAATGCCGACTTGTTTTGATCCTTTTTTTGAAACAATTTTAGTTGACCTAGTTGGAACTGTGGATAGGCCACTTTCATCCACATTATATATATTTCCGGGAGAAAATTTGTGAATAGACATCGATGCTTCAAGAAGATCGAAAAACTTTCTGACTTGAACTCTGTTGAACCCTGCTAGTCTTGCAATGCTAGTTTTTTCAGCCGTTCGCACTGAGATTTCTTTGTGTCTATCAAGAAACCCGTAAAACCAATCATAACCTGCAATTTTCTTTTCATTACAGAAACGATGAGGAATGCCATTACGAGTAACGAAATCATGCGCCAACTTCCTTATTTGGGTCGCTGAATACATCATGACCTGTAACTTGATGATATGATCAACAAGTTCTGATTCTTGATTTTGATTTAGAGTAGTTTTAATCGGACCTTTCTGACCGGTAGTTACGTTTCCTTCAACGCATCGGAATAAGGTTGTCTTAGGAATATTGTATTTTTCTGATGCTGCCTTGAATGATAAAGTACTATTTCTAATCTCCTCGGCAGCTTTCTGCATATTGTTCATATCCCACTTGAAGCGGTTAGAGTCCGGTTTACGCTTGTATAGGCGCGGCATCTGAAATAAAAGATAGGCTTTCGTTTTCTATATGTCTACTTCATGTTACGTAATGTTTTATAATTTTGATATTTTATATTGAATTACTATAATTTATCAAGTAAAATGCATGCTATATCTTTAGTACTTCAGCTTGCATTTCGAAAGAATGAATAAATTCAAAAGACTGCATCTATAACTACGACAACTTAAATAGGCCTACATGCGTATAAGATTCATCAATAACCAAAAGCTACAAAATTTATCAAAATAAATTGCCAGAATAATGTAATCGTAGGCTATGTATACAAGCGTAAGTGTAGCGAAAGCTCAAGACATTTTATCATACCAAAAAGCATGATATATAGTTCAATAAAATATGTTTTAAGATCTTGACTTACGTTGGGTAAGATGGAACAGTGATACACAATTTCTGTTGGGCTTATTAAATACAATACTTGTTTTAAAATATATGATAACCATTATGATGAATTTATGGCTGAATCAATTAGGCTATTAAACATAAAATATCCATACTTCACAACTGATGGTTAGGGCGATTTCCAAGAAAAACCGCTAAAAGTTTCTAAATATTTGTTTAGCGAGATGAATCTTAATATGAGCTATTATCTTTTACATTTTATGTACAACTCGATTGTCAGATACTGTTATAAAACACGTCATGTGGCCATATAAGAACGATAATCCATTTAGGATAAGAATATATCATATTTATAAATTTTAGGTAAGATGGAGCGTTGTTCCATTATTCCCCTACCTAAGTATTCCATCATACCCGAATCAATATCTTTTGTAAAATGATGTTACTGATAGGACAGGTTAACAATTCTATGGAATAATAACTTTCTGTCTTATGTTTAACATTGCATAGATTCCTCGAATAGCATTAACCGATACTTAGATCTCATTGTAATTTTACAGAAGCAATTTTTACTTACCACAAAACAACTGTTCGTCCGTCTCACAACTGATTGTCGTGTCTACTGTCTTACCACGCGGTTTGCAAGCCACGAGTAATTCATCACATCACTTCTATAAATAGACCATCACACCGGAAACGCCATTATAGCGTAGTCAACGTTAGACCGTGGGAATGATAGTTATTCCATCATTCCCAACGTTCCATCATACCCATAATTCCCCTAATATCTAGTCATAATCCTACGCGTTTTTACAGTTCCAACGCACCATAATTGCACGAATGGTGCTAACTTTTATAGTTTCAGAGGCTATAAAAGTGTCTATTTAACCCTTCTACACTGTGCTCAATTTACTGACACATGTACTGTTGATAGTGACAAAGCGACACACCCATAAAAATATTTATAAATCTTTTTAGAATGATAATTATGCAATGCATATGTGTTATTTAGGTGATGTTTAGCCATCTTATGCATTCCTATAATATTTCAGATCGAAATCGGCTGCACAAAACAGAAAAATTACACAAAAAAAACACAAAAATTACAGAAAAATATCGATTTTCATAAATCCAAACTCATAACCGCACGTAAGAAAGGTCTTCCGTTATCAATCGACCAAAGTTCTTTCAAGCTTTCATGACGTGACTTTGAAAAGCCTGCAAACAATAGACACGATACAAAGGCTTTTAGTTCTGTCTTGTCAATCGGAGACCATCTTTCAGAAGTCCAACCGCCATGTTCATCGTTGTAATGGCGTGCGTAGGAGTTTATATGTAATACGATAGCATCCATGATATCATCAGTGAAGAATGAAACGTTTCAATGATAGTTCTTGCACTATGAATAGGTCCTTCTGCTTCACGGATAATGTCTTGCCTTCTGCGTCTTCCTCTTTGAGTTGGAGGACTCAAGTTCCAAATAAATTTATTACGTCCGACCATTGTGGTCACGCGGCTGCGGAGTAGATGATGTCATTTCAATGTCACTGTTGTTATCACTGCTGGCTATCTCTTCATCTATAATGGTTACTAGATCTTCCTCACCACTATCACTGTCCATTGCTTGATCATATTCCTCTGTATTTACGGTTTGCAAATAAATATCATGTAGTTGATCTTGACTCGGCGCCGCAGAACGAGGTAACCTCCGTCGACCTGCCATGATTGATTCGACTACACACTGAAATGGAAGTGCTGTGTGCCACCGCTGTTATGCCAAACGATAGCTTACGCGCACAGACTAAAAGTCACTGTGAGTCAGCGACTTCGAATCAATAATCGCAGCGTAGTCACATGATGCATACTTGGTGTGCCTGCTTGTCACTATCCACAGTGCAGAAGGGTTAAAGGGCCAATTACGCAAGAATTAATGAAAAGTTGGAAAACTGTCTAGAAATACAACAATAATGTGATACATAAACGCAAGTATAAAGCAGACATTAATCAATGAGAAAATTTGATGATCTACTGTATTATAAGGCATTGTATATAGACATTGTGTAAAACTATGAGATTATACTACGGCACAATTTTGTAAAATAAATTCAGTTGTGGTACTTGTAGCCTTATCGCCTCTAAAAAACTACAGGGGAAAGATGAAGCCAGTAACTTGAGTGTTGAGACTCATGTACCTGTCAGAGACAAAAGTGAGGGATTAAGATGGCTAGCAGACAGCTGTTGTGTAATAGGATCATTGATGTTTGTTTGTTATTAACACATAAAGTTAGCGAAACATCTACGCCTATCAATCGTTCCCCGATAATCTGCGGTCGTAATGATCTGCGGGATCAGAGTACAATTTGCCAAATAGCTGAGGTCGTTAGCCGCGTTAGACAGGAAGTCGTTATGCACAGGTTCAATTACATAGGAAATATAGTAATTTTGCATCGGTGCCAAATTTTTTGGTTGCAATCGACAGGAATTCGTTAAAAGCGCCGTTCATGACAGGGACAATTGCTTTTGATATATCCCATCTATGAATTACATTATATTCCGTGATCAACCAACATGCGTGGCTGAAAGGTTCGATGCTTCTGAGAAAAAGTGAAGCCCCTAACCCCCATCCCCCCTGTTCCCACGCGCCTGAGCGATCATAGCGGGAGCGAGCTTGATCTGTGCAGAAGCGAAGGAGATTGTTATAAATTTACTCCTACTTTGGAAACTATTTCCTATCCGATAATTTCGAAGCATTTTTCATTTTACTTGCATGCTTTATTCAGTAGCATGACTGGAAAGCCTTATCTTCTTATGTACTTGTATCATATTTTCTTGTCCGTCCGCAAATCTCTAAACTAAAACATAAATGCGACAGCTCATGTCATGTGTCTTCAAGCTCATTCGCCTGTGTGAACTCATTCCTGTGTGTGTCGTCATAAGTGTAATCGGCGAAATATATCGGCAGAGAAATGATCTCTAGGTATTGCTCTTCATCTACAGAAAAGTGTATATTATTCCTCATCAAAATTTAATAAAAAATCAATGCGGCGCTTTAATGATGTCAAGTTGTAGAGAATCCTCTCCTGGTCGTGGATTTTTCACATTTATAACTATCTACAATCTGAAGTGCCATATATATCGTCAACCTCTTGGAATTGAAGAGTTTTCAAAGCGCAACATAGCCATTTTTGCAGGTTTTCATCAGCCGCAAAATTCTGCTGCAAGTTTTGAAATGAAATTGCGGTTAAATTATGAAGCGTGAAATTGTTCTGCAACTCATCCTCCTCTATTTTGCCAAATTTCAAGTCGATCAGACATGGAGAAGATACATTTTTATACGTGTGAGGATCAAGAAGCACATGCTGTTGAGGGCTTTCTTGAAAACACGACATATCCACATATCCATGGCGTGTGTCAAGCGGATACCCTATCAGATTTCTGAAAACTGTGATCCTATCAGAAATCTTTGCTATCACTTGTTGACAAGTATTTTATTTCACTGTTAACTGCTGTAATTAATCAGGAAAAATCATTAGAAAAATGTCCTACTTATCAGAGAATTCTTGTCTCCTCATCACATGGACTAATTTATATTTCGTCGGCTGTATGTCATACTGCTTGCGATTAACGTATACACTTTTATCAAAATTAGATGGCATCCTTATCAATTTTCAATTATTTGAATGCATTTCTTTAAATAAGTAAAATTCCTTTTTTAGACCTGGAGTCAGGGCAGTTGAAGTTCTCAATATTAAACACATTAATGCCAATTTTATGATTCAGTTTTTTCAATGTTGTTTGCAATATTTACAGGCATATGTTTCACAAAATCAATATCAAATCAGCGAAAGATAACTGTCAAGGTATCATAGAGTGACTCGCAATGAGCATATACGTTTGTGGCAGAGAGAGCGAATGTGGTTTGGAGTTTCTTGATATGCATGAAATTCGCTATTGTTCAATCGTTTCAGAGACGATATTTTAGAAAAGTAGACAGCATTGTCTGCATGACTGATAAATTGTCTGGCATTTGACAGCTTGCAGTTTGCAGTGACGATATAAAAGCACATCAGCTCAGACAAATTATTCAAAATTCAAATTTCTGCACCTGAAGGTTCTTGAAAGATAGCGAATTTTGCAACGACTTGGAACAAGCGATAATTTCAATCTATTGCGACTATAAGATGTTGGATAATACCAAGTCATGAAAAATAATTGAAAAATTCTATTTTCTAGTGACTTTTTTAAAATCATTTTCATGACAATTCAACAACGGGGATGCAGCTAACGACTATTAAAGTTAAAATTTTTTCATGCTATAAATTCGTCCATTTTTTTGAAACACTGTTCTTTGTTACTTCTTGAATGATATACATGACAATACGAAATATGCATTGCGAATTATTTGAGGTACTTTTTGAAGATTATTGAGACTTTCATTTCATGAATTCCATAAATGTGACAGTCTCAAAAGTGATGTTTCCTAGCCGCATAGGCCCTACATCATAGACAGACAATTATTTATTTCAAAATGAAAGGTTACAAAGGTAAATTATGCAATAACTTTATCAATGTATGAGTGGTTTCTCAACAACAGCCCTTTAATCTGTACCGTGGATGAGGAATATATTGATTGTTTTAAAAATGTCACTCAAATTATATTTATAGGCCTACAGAATTGCAAGTTTATTGTTCTTCGGTTAATCAAATCTGTCACCTTATTTGACAGATTAACTCCCATGCATGACAATCTTTTTAGGGGAATTTTGCAAATTCTTTTGCAATTTCATCGAAAAAAACATTGCTACTTGTTGAAATATGATGTTTTTCATTCACAAGTATAATGGAACTAGGACAGCAAATTGAAACTATAACTTTTATTTAGCTGAAATCAACTGATTTTAAAATATTGATAAACAACTAAATTTTCAGATGTGCTAGCAATAATTTGAAGCATACTGTTCATTTTGGTCCTTTCAAAGAATCATAAAGTCCCTTCATTATGAAAAATATGTCGGGAGGATCACATTGTCTGCCAATATAGATCACGTTCAATTGTTTTCTTGAGGACTACTGGGCAAAACTAATAAGTACATACGAAAGTGAAATGTATGCCAATTTAATGTTAATTTTTTATGAAGCATCAGGATTCTCATGGTAAGCTTATAATGTTCATAAAAATTGAATTGCAGCTTCAGCGCGAATAAATAGGGATTTGAGGCATTTTATGTATATGTCATCGCTCCTCCGTCGCATGGTACTCATTAGCACGTTAAAAGAAGTATGACATTCAACATTCAAACTTACAATATAATTCGATTATACTGCACGGAAGTCTAGAAGATTTTATAAATAAACAAGACGTTTGCAACTACAGAGTATAAACAATTGGAGCGGGAGCGCAGAGGGTCAAGCCTAGCTGAAAGGGGGTACTAATTTTCATTCATAAATTGATGTTGAGCATTCTTGCCCTCTCTAGGAGCTGGACGTCTACCGAGTCGGTGTTGGTGGGTGTGGTCACGAGGGCAGAAAAAA
>CAJQUW010000555.1:0-35343 GCA_907163375.1 Prostheceraeus crozeri | reverse complement strand
TCATTAATTTATAGATTGTATTATTAATTCATTTTAAATTCAAAAACTTGCTGTTCGGGCAAATTAATTAATCAGTGGTAAATTCACCACACGTTTCTATCTTTATGGCTGAAATAACTATGAAACGTTCAATTGAGTAAGTCCAAGTGATATTTCCGTGTCATGGTTTGATTATCTTCTATTGGTTCATAATTGATTTTGTCCATTACAAAGCGTACGTTCGTAACGAAAAAGTAAGTAATTCAACATGCTGCTCAATTTGATCAGTTAAAGGAAATCACTTCAACTGTCTAGTAGTCATGCCATGTGAAGTTTTAAATTTGAGCTTTCATGTTTTAAGATGCAGCTCACTATATTTTCGTACGTTCGTAACAACCTGCGTTACGAACGTACTATTTCACATCTGTACGTTCGCAACATTTCGATTCTGGTAACTTTTTGTCGGCAAGTAATTCTTTCCAATATGTTTTCTATCATATGGGAGAATGAAAGTAACATTCGCTTTCTGGGAATCCCAATTATGGTATTTCATATCTAAAAACAGTTCGTCTTGGAGACCCGGACGAATTCTTGGAAGTCATCCTCTGCTCCTCCGAAGGTGAGTAAGGAATATGACACTATTTCCTAACCATTACAATTACATCAAATAAACACTGCGATAAAGCTGCTAGGCACTGGACATAAGTAGGAATAATCTCTGATATATGGCCTACATGTGCACAAACCTGTATATGTTTCAATTTTTCGATAATCTAGGTTTAGAGGCATCATTATCAATATTTTCTAAACGCCGTGTAATGATTAGGGCTTTTTCCGTGCTAATTTACCAGAATGTATTAATAGTCCTCATGATTGGGTTTACATACCGCTGTTAAGTGTATACAATGTACTGACTTCTACCAGAAAAAGGAAAAATATCTTAGTCGGCCCATCTGAGAAATTTCAACAATCTGCTCTATTTGTTTTCAACTTCAATAGGTCTGACCATAATACAACGCAGATGATGTATTCAGATTCGAATTGATACGCGTGCGTGCTTCAGGGAATCAATAAAGGTTAGGCTATTCGTGACATCATTATCACATTTCAGATAGGAAAAAGTATTGCAGAGTGATGAAACAAATCAGTGATTAGTCAGAAATCATTAAGTATTTTCCTCACTTAATCAAGAAAAAATATTATTACACCTCTACAACCTTGAATATATTAAACAATGCATTTTCTATTTCCGATCTTTATTCAGATCATCATTTGGAATGCAGTGATGGATATAGAGAGAGACTAGACTTTGCCATGTTCCACCAATTTTATGAGGTGCACTAATAGATGTTGGTCAGAAAATGGTCCCAATCCTGGTGTAGGCATCTTGTTAGAGTAGAATTATCTTTGGCTACTGGTCCGTGCAGACTTTCCTAGCAATGGTCTTGTCTTCTCCTAAATCAATGCAGATGTGTCTGAAATATTTAAAATCAATAGGCCTCATTCGTATTTCCTTCCCACGAAGATCGTTTACTGAATCAGGACAAAACGTTTCGCTTTGTCATAAGCAACAAATCATGGATCAAAGAGAAGGATTTTCTATTTGACTGTGACGTTCTTTCTAAATATACAGATATTTAGACTTCATATATTTCTTAACAGAACCCAAATGTACAACATGGGTCTGACGTAGTACAGTATATCTAATGAGAATGACAGCGTTTAACTCACTAACACACTAAACACTTCACCCGCTAGAGTGGGCTTGTGGAGAAGGTGCGAGCTCATCTCCACCGCAGACTTCGGTCAGGAGAGCAAGGTCGGGGAATCAAGGGTGTTAGTGTCTTTATTGACTTAACCGCTGTCATTCTCATTGGATAATCCTGATTTGACATTTAAAAATTTCAAAGAATTAACGATACTACTGATGATAAATGGTATGAACATACTACTGACAAAATTACATCGTTGTGCGGATTGTCATTTTTTCGCTGTAAAAGATAAGAAACAAAGTTCAACGAACCACGGAAAACTTGATAGAAAATGCAAAATTCGAATTTTCAATTTTTTCCTTGTCAAATGGCGTACGTTCGCAACAAGCAAATACACTGTACATGCACCTGAATATGAACGAGGATTATCTAGAAATGTCTGAAAGCCAAAATCACAAACTATCTTCAGTCCTTTACTGATGTATATACCAGTTAAGGATACAAGTGATGGCAACACATATTTCTGATTAAATGAATTCCAAAAGTTGACGAAAAGTACATTCGTAACAAATGAAACTGCCCAACTATGCTCGGGATTTTGCAAAACATTTTTCAAACATTTTCAAAACTTAACATTTCGAATAATTATTTATCGGATCATTATGCGGCATACACGTAGCTTTCAACGGAGAGGGAGGATACATTTCTGCTCTTGAATATCAGATGACATGGAGCTTGCTACGAGTATGACGACTCATATGTAGTACCGGTATTTATGTAAGAGGAATTTAGATAGCTACTTGGATCTGGTGAACATTTTTGAATTGAACCACTTACAGCATTTTTTCCAATACAATTCCCGGCGTTCGATTTTACTTTGACTCTGCTCTACTTTATTTTGGTTTTATTGGAGATCCGGGTTCCCGGGCGATTTCATCGAATTTCCACAGTATTTGTTTATATTAACCAAATGTGCTATTCCAATTGCAACGCTCTAATTAACAGGACACTTCTTCAATCTGCTTTTATCATTAAATTTGAGTAATTTCCTGATTGAATTTTGCCACCAAATTTTGACGTGCTAGATATTGAAGAATTTTGACTCTAACGCGCTCAGCTTACAAAACGTTTTTGACTCTGTGAGCGGTGGTTCTTAAGTTTACAAACATAAACTGTTCCCAAATGGCCTGTAGCCAATGAACTAAATATGGGATCTAAATGATTTCACATCGATAAAAGTCCATTTCTTGAACCTTCCAAAGATAAAAATACTTCATTTTCATCATCTGATAAATAAAATGCTAGAAAGTTGTATTTAGACAATTTATTAGACTTGAAATTTCAAACATGTCAAGTTGAAGTAACAATGATGATGTCAAAATGCACATATTAATGAAATGTCACGATGACACAAAGTTATCAAGAAATATCGACAAGAAAAACCAGGAAAACTGCCACACTGGACGAAGACGGTAAAAACAGGGCTGCCACTCTTACCAAAAATAAAAACCGAAAAGTCAAATCGGAATGGCCCCCTTGATAGCGTAGTCGTGGGCCCCCTCAAAGTAAGAAACTTACGATTATTCGATATCACACAACCTGGTCAGTTTTGAAAGTGTTAAAGCAGAAGTTGGGTCTCCTCTAGTAAAGATGCTTCTGAATCGCCACAGTTAGCAAGTAAATGTATTTAATTATTACTGATGCTTATTCAATAATCAGCTTCATCAAGGTGCACTAGAAGACATGACTCGAGCAGCTACTATTTTCAGGAGAACCGTTTTCGAAGGTTAGACAGAGTGTACTACAAAGACCCCTCTACCCTCCCCCTAATGCAAAATCAGCAAGAAGATATTGAACGATTGACGATTTCAGTTCGATATAAAGACTGCATATTATCGAATAATCTACAAGTAGGCCTACGGATGATTTTACTTAACTGTTTCACAGACAACTTTCAATCAAAAATTTTACATTCAAATTTATAATGCAGTATTCTCGTGCAGCTTTGCCATTTTCTATTAATCGTGCCATGACGTCACGCGGTGCAAGATCCCGTCATTATTGTGAAGAATTTTCATGATACCACTAGGAAATTGCTATTCAGCTGTTCTACGTTTGGAAGACTGCTTCAGCACAGCAGTCTGGTCACAGTAAATAACTTCATACAAAATCCATTGTCAGCGCGGTCTAAATGCTTGGGCAAACCGTTTTCTTTGAGAGAGCCATCATTCTTTCGAGAAATCGAGAATGTGTGGTAAAATCTTCCTTTCTATGCTGCATTAAATATACCGAATGTCATGAAGGATGGAATGCCAGCGCACTACTACAGACCCATCGTAAATTATTTAAACAGCAATTCTCCTAAATCCAGGGATGAGAACGCGGTGTCAGAAAAAATTCCGGAAGATATCTTCTAGGTACCCAAACGTGTCCATTTTCAGTTTTGATATGATTACAAGTAATCCAAGATTCAATTTTAAATAGTTATGAATCTTTATGCGCCTACACATTATATGCCATATGCTGCGACTAAAAATACATTGATTATTAATGCATTAAGGCCATACATAATAATAAATTAGAGCTCAAACATTTTGAGGCAAAGTATCGCAGACAAAGCCTTTTATGAGTGTAACTAGTAGAGCTTTGATGTTTTTAAAGCGCCACAGGCGAAACCTGCACCCTTTTGGGAGTATGAATAGTTCAATTTTGATGTTTTATAAAGAGCCGCAGGCAAAACCCAGAGCCTTTTGGGAGTGCAATTAGTAGGGTTTTGATGTTTTATAAAGCGCCGCAGGAGAAGCCTCCACCCTTTTTGGAGTGCAACTAGTAGAATTTTAGCCTTAGGCAAAACCTCCAGGCTATTGGAATAAAACTCTAACTGTTTCATTCTCTAATACTTAGCTAGATGAATAGAATGAATGTTCAATATATCCCTCTTTTAGAATTTTTCAAAATTAGGGTACTTTGAAAAATTCCCACTATCAATAAGATAAAAAAAACAACGAATGAAACGAATTATCAGAGAGTCTATAAAGTATCAAATCAATTCACTGGTCTTCTTCACAGTCATAGCAAATGTGATGTACTTTTCAATTTGCTCCAGCGCAATCCTCGTGTACCCACGATCCACATTGAGTGCATTGTATCCAGTCAATCTGAAGACCACATCTTAGGTCATGACTATACTCCCCATCACAGAACTGACAGAAGTTACTTGGGCCACTTGTTTATGTTTGAGGCTATGTATTCATTACAACAGGTTGAGTTGGATTGGAGATATTTCGAGATTTTGTTTTCTTCATAGGCATATTTTCTTTACCTTTGTTTCTAGAAATGGATTCTTTTTTCTTCTCTGATTGTTGAACTTCGGAAACATACATGTAGTTGGAGGTAGTCTTTGGTCTCTCAGCTGCAATTCATCCTTGTCGCTCACACGATGAGGTTTGTTAAGCTGGATGACCCATATTACCCTCCATACATATCTTATTTCAAAAGCTATAAAAATATTTGATAAAATTAGTAAATTGAAAAAGTGAAATATTGTAAGCATAGCACAAGACCCAAGCTTCCATATCCAATGCATTTAAATTCATGAGAAAACTTGATTGATGATATAATAATAGCTCTACTGAAATCTAAATTTTACATCAGCCCTATTTTTGACCTACAAAAATTCGTATATCACTTGTGCTTTAATCACACAAGCGGAAGTATTCAGCCGATTTCGCTTAAATTTTGTGTTTGCAGCTACTGATCACATCAATAAGAAACCACCTTCATTATAGCCCTGCACGCGAAACATCCAGCCTTTTGAGAGTGAGTATAAGTAGTAGAATTTTGATGCATTTAATGCTCTGCAGGCGAAACCTCCTGGAATGTACAAAGCACATTCTCAGCATTACATTATCAAACAGAAATTAGGCCTACAACTTTTCTCAGCTCCATGTTATTTCAAAATGTCATGATGGAGGTTTTTGTGAATCAAAATTTCTTGGCGTTTATAATGAGTTTCACACTGCATGATTAATAATAAATACTCAGTAGAACAAATTGAATTGTTTTGCCATAGAATCGACTAGGCCAATCACCATGAAATTGTACATGGAGCCTACAAGTGAATCTGTGTATTTTTTCCTTACAATCCATTTCATTTGAATTGGAAGGGTAGTTTCAGAATTAGAGAGAATTTTTGAATGTACCGGTATGCAGAATTTCTACACGAAACGCAAAATCGACACGAAAAGAAATCCTTGTCACTTCTGTAGTTGTTTGCGAGATGTAAATTTTCGCTGGTGTCTTCTCCTAAATTTAGCCGCTTTTGCAACAAGTGATCGTACAAAACATTCTTTCGTCACTCCCTTGTGTTACCGAAACTTTTTATTAGATTTTTCTTTCATATTTTTCTGGCACGCTTCTTAAATGACACGTTTTTGAGAGCATCAAAGCGATCAGAACTCTATTCATAATAGACTCCATGATTACGCATTACAACTTTCTCGTCAAGCATTCCCACCTAAATGTACTTCTTATTTCAAAACCTTAATTGCTTGCGTTTCGTCCTGTTTGTTCAGGATCGACGAAAGGATCACTGACTTCCTTGTAGAAGAATCTTCTGCTCAAGAGTCAAGTGGATTTTTAGAAAACATCAGCTTTCAATTTGATCACCCTTAGAACTTGCAGGGTCTTTAAGGTCCCCTAACAATCTGCATAGCCCAGTTCTTAATTTTGAAAAGTCCTATATCATATAAAAAGGCCGCACATGCTCTTATCTTTAACGGTGCCGGTTTCAATGCTATAAGCCTCTTCACAGTCTCAAAAGGCCCCCTCACGATCTTTGAAGGGCCCCTTTACAGTCTCAAAAGGGCCCCCTCACTATCTTAAAGGGGCCCCTTCACAATCTCAAAAGGGCCCCCTCACTATCTTAAAGGGGCCCCTTCACAGTCTCCAAAGGGCCCCCTCACTATCTTAAAGGGGCCCCTTCACAGTCTCAAAAGGGCCCCTCACTATCTTAAAGGGGCACCTTCACAGTCTCAAAAGGGCCCCCTCACTATCTTAAAGGGGCCCCTTCACAATCTCAAAAGGGCCCCTCACGATCTTGAAGGGACCCTTCGCTGTCTCAAAAGGCCCCCTTCACAATCTCAAAAGGGCCATTTCACAATCTTTAAGGGCCCCTTTCAAAATTTAAATTGTTCAAAATTCAAAAAAGTTGTGGCAGAACATTTTCTCACTACTTAGTTTATTCTAAAAAAACCCCGGAAATCCGGTTAAAACCGGAAGAGTGGCAGCCCTGTAAAAGTCAGAAGCATTCCACTTAATCATCATTTTGTATCAGCTTGCCTACAAACAATAGGTGTTAGGTAACCGTCAGTGAGAAAATGTGTGTGATATTTCCAGCGAAGTCAGGTGTAACACTGGAGAATCAAAGTATCTATCTTTCTTGATTCGAAGGATAGCGATGGCGCTGCAACGCAGCAATGCTACCTCTGTATTAGGGACATTACCACCGGATTAAACCATTACAGAAGTTTCTATTTAGTGCTGGGCGAATACCAGAAAAATGAAACTCGAGTATTCGTTGGCACAAAACTCTAGTTTTTCAATCTTACAAAGGCACGCGAGATATCACCGACAGTTTGTATTCAAGGGGACTTTCCATGGTCAGATTTAGTCGAATTAGTAGAGTTAGTGTTGATGATTAATCATGCTCATGACTTTTCAGTTGGTAATGGATTTCTTTAGCATGCATGTGCCTAAATGTAGGCTAATTATTGCTACTTTGAAGGACTTTTTCAAAATGCTGACACGATGATTCAATTCTCGGTAAAAGAGAAAAGTGCTCTACAGTATGTATTTAGATGAATAGTTCTATAATTGGCTTCATCACAAAAAATAATCTACAGCAAGACTCCAAAAACATTCATAGGCCTCTTACCTAAACATCATTCATCTACTTTTTATTGGTTGCTAAAAAAGTCATCATACGAACATTCTTCGTGGACAAAGATGTCCACTTTTTGTTCACAATGTTTGATGCAGTTTTAAAGCTTCTCTCGCTGGAGGCACTCGATGCAGGGATACATAAGTATTTTTTGGCTATATTGTACAGCGCTGGATAAATCTTTTCCTTCGATTGCCATCATTGTAAAGGATTACGATCCACCGCAATCGAAGGTTCCTGGTAGAAAATATCTAGCCCATTGAACTTAGTCTAGCCCAATCAACTTAGCAGAAACCGTTTTACGATCTGGAACAGAATATCTTGGCTCCATGTTTTCACAAAAATTGCGCAAAGATTTCGAGTTCACAAAGCTATACGGTAGAGAGTTCTCAATGACAACATCGATCAGTCTATCAGTCAATTGCTTCTGTCGAGCCTGATTTGACAGGAATTTCGGTTGGATTAACCAATTGACAATGGAAGTTTGTGTTGAAGCCCCAGAGGCAACCGAAGTGGAAGAATTTTCAGGCGCAGATGATGTTGATGGTGCGATGATCGAAGTCGGCTCGATTTTTCTTGACGTAACTTTTTTTGCAGTAACTATCGTTTGATGTTCGAGAGGATGACGCGAAGAGAGATGATTAAACATTGTTGTAGTAGTCCCGTGAAATTTTAATCTAAACTTGCATATTTTGCATATAACAGATGTTTCACACACAGTGTCATCGATTTTCTCGTGTCCAAAATATGTCCAGATTTTGCTCTTTGCGTTTTTGCGATTGATTATTTCCATCATGGGCTTGAACAGCAGTGAACAATTATGGGAAATGTGAAACAGCTGAACTGAGTAAAGTACCAAAGCAGTCGCATTATTCGTCGCTTTGGTCGTCATTAGCGATGTCAACCCTGACTTGCTGATCGATATCATTGCATACGAATCACTCTCACTATTTGACGCTAGAACGTGTGTGGCTTTATCAATTAAGTTAGGAAGATTATGCTATCAGTCTTCTGAAAAGCCATAGCCATGTAGATCAGATATCTATGCTATTCTTCTCTCTGTCTCTGAGGTCGTAAGCATGCCGCCAACCACCATGATCATAGCGCGTCAAAATAGTCTGAATGCAACACCACATGCATGAGTATGGCGTCGAAGCCAAAGAAATATCATACACACGAATACGTCCGAATGGTTGCCTAGCATCACTTTTCATTGTGAGCTTGATGACTAATCCAATAAAAGTTCTCGAGTTTTCATTCACTTGAATATAAACGAATAGGTCAGGCAAACTCGATTTTGAAGAAACTCGAATAAGCGAATATTCAGCCATCAAACTCGTGTTTTACTTAACAGTCAGCCAAACTCGAGTTTTGGACCTCAGCCCAATTCTATATCTGGTTTTATATGACTTTGCATTCCTGTAAATCAAATTATTCAACTTGCTTCTTCTTCGGATTGTATAATTAATTCCGCCATTTTCTTGTAATTGGTGCATATTGAAATAAACTTCATAGCATGCCGATAGCAAATTTTAAAAATGCTAATAAATGTTACTACGTTGAATTTATAACAGTTTTTGAAAATATTACATCTCAAAAGGCAATTTGCTACTTCAGCCTTGAATGTTTGAAAGTTGAAGTCTGAAAAATTGACTAAAAGCAAAAACTAACTGAAAAAAATTATAAAGTTATATAAATCAGCTGATAAAAATGAAATGTACAAAAAATGAACCCTTCTATCACTATAAAATCTTTCAGATCTCATAAATAGCTCACAGGCTGCAAGCCACTGAACAAAGGCCTGATCACTTGCGCTTGTCTTAAAAATAGCTAACCGGCTGAACATCTGATTAAATGTGTAGGCCTATTCAAAAACTTTTTATGGATCTGATTACTTTCAAAAAACAGTAGGCCTAGTAATATGAATGTCATCAAATTTTCAATAGACTATCAGCCAATCCTGCGCTCTTGAAAGATTTTAGTTGACCGTCGATTAGTAATGATGCGTTGCACTTTGTTAAAAAATACATACTGTACGTGTATATCGCGGTTAGCTGGCTAAACATATGCATCCAGGTGCCAAATGTCTAAGTCTTATTTTTCTATAATGCATGTGGTATAAGCCAGCAAATTTTACTTGATTAATTATTTGGAACGGTATTCATTGATTAATTTTTTCGCGTTTCTGGTGTAGTCGTGACCGGAGTAGAGGTCTAATATTTACCGCTAGAAGAAGCACCATTGGTTTCGGTGGTCTTCCTGCCATCATTTACTATGAGGTTTTCGAACTTATCACAGCTTTGCCATTGACCTTTAATAGAAATACCATAGAAAACTCTGATAAACCTTTTGTCAGTGGCAGCGATGGTAGAATTTTGATGGCATTATTTCGGACTGATATCTTTCCTCAATTTGGTGTAGATGTAGACGAATGAGCAACCAACAATGCTAAATTGCGCGATTCTCACTCAGACAATTTATTGATCAAAAAGTTTGCACTTGTATAATATCTTGCAATTTATGAAATTGATAGCGTGAATATAACCGATCATTCATATGACTTCTTTAGTTATGTGTGACTCGCAACTTCGATTCCATAACACTAGAGGCTGCATAAGTTGCCATCTCATGAGTCTGACGAAATTGCATGTAAGCACGTTTAGAGATACAAAGAACCAAAACAATTTTCCGCCCACCCCTGTTGATTGATTGCGAGCTTACATCTGCATGTAGTCAACCCAATTATACATACGACTTCGATGTGAATAATCACAAATTGTTTTTATAAGATGCACGTTACTTATTTGCAGAACTTCACCATTAGCAATTTCACTATAGGCGATGCGTCAACGACACAATACCAACGCCACACAGACATCAGTGACAGTCACATGGAAACGAAACAAATTTATAAAATCATGAATGTTTCATCTAGATGCTGTGCAAACATGTACATGTATGTTTACTAGGTTGCATCAATTAAAATTTGAAGAAATTTAATAGAAATAGTGGGCTTAGTAATAGTCATTAGTAGCAGTTAAAATCAAAAAACTATGCTCATTGAACATAGTAATAAAATATCACAAAGTGGCACTCCTGGGCTATTTACGGGCTAATAGGTTATCTTGATAAAATTAAAGGGCGATTCCCAGGGCCTCAACAAAATTTCCGGGCTGCACGTGATAGGCCGCCACCCTGGGGCTCTATTGAATCATCAGTAAAAGTATTTTTGGCATATATTTTATACTTTAAGGCCCGTATGCACCAACGGCTCATAAATTAATCCTGGAATACACTTATTACAAGCTTGGATATTCTCGGAATATATATATATATATATATAAAAAAGGAGAGAACCAGAAGATGGCTTTGGTGCTACCGGTTTCCTTGTTTATTGAAATACTTCGTCAGACACCAAGAAATTATAAAATTATTTATAATTTCTTGGTGTCTGACGAAGTGTATTTTAATAAACACGGAAACCGGTAACACCAAAGCCATCTTCTGGTTCTATCCTCCCGGGTTGAAAAAACCGAGATAATTTATCTAATATATGATTGATGGTGATAGATTTTACAAATATTAGGTAATTGTTTTATAAAATAATCAAATACTTCATATTTGATATTTTTTAATAAGTTTTGATACATATTTGAGTATTATTTGACAAATATTATTATAATCACTTAAATGTTCAAATCTGAAACATTTTACAAATATTTATAAATCAATTTGTCTAAATAACAAAAATATTTCTGCATACTTATATGCTTATCTAAACAGAGCAGTGAGTTCTGAACTTATCTGTTTTGGTCTACCTGATGACAATGTTTACTTCAAATGATATAAAAATCACAACTTTTTATCACTGGCCAGCAGCTGGTGTCAAAACGGAACCGAATCTCCAAGACAAATACGTGAACAATTAAATTGCCATTATAATTGGTGCCATTAAGAATTGCAATTACAATTGATGGCTGCCATCAAATAATGGCAATTAATTAATTGCTTCGATGCATTTGAATTTGATGGATTCCGATTAACCCAATTTAATTAAGTATGCAATCATTTTTTTACAATTCTGAGGTTAGAGTGACTGACTTGTCGGTCAGCAAATTAAAAGGGGTATCATTTGTACAGAACCACATCAGCTGGAAGCTGTTTTGTCTCCTGCTACATTCGAACATCCATTAGGGGGATGTTTCACAATGTAACTTGTACTAGCGTCGTAGCAGAAGCATGTCGGTCTAATGGTCTTCACATCACATTGAAGTCGATGTAGTTTGATTTCACAAACAGCACCCCATCTTTCCCATACTTTGTTAATGGTTAAAGTTCTACAGTAATATGAGCGTTTGCTTCTCCTTTTCATGTCTTTCGAGGACTACTTCTGTTTAATGCGATCGAGTGACGTCAAGCTTGCCTCACACTTTTTAGATCATTGCCTTATACAGTGACTCACGCATAGTGTGCGCGCGCCCGCGCCGTCTATGGCGCGCATTGACTTACTTTGCTGTCGTTTCCTTTAACAATGCGTGACCTGATAGTCTGGCCATTCTTGTACGCGCGTTTCGATGTGCGTTCCTCAGTCGAACAGTAGCGCAGTGAATCGTGAAGCATCACTGGATGCCAGCAAATTTTCTTGATGATTCTATGCATTGGAAAATTCTGATTTCGTGAAACTTCTTCGAATTGTACGAAATATGATTGAAGATGTGTGAATCGAATACCTGTGTGACTCAATTTCTTCCGATTCTATCAAGTTTAAGTGCGGATAAGGAAACGGATGCCACGGAAAAAAAGGTGAGACGATGAGTCGCACTACAAACCAGCTGTTATTCCATAAAATGTGAGTAAAATTGTATTTTAGCCGTAAACGTGCACCTTCATGGTTTCCTTTTTGGTCTAATGTGCTCCAGATTGTCGAAAAAAGTGAATATACTTTTCTAGACCTACGGAACTAATTTTTTTATTTAAAAACATCCTCACAGTGAATAGTTTTTTGAAATTCAATGTGAAGGTCAAGCGTCACATCGTTTTCAGTGTGATCATTTTTATACTGTGCTTCATTTGAGGGTTCCATTTCTTTTCTGACTCCGATCCAAAGTGCTCTGATCTGGGTTGCATTTATTGGTCATGCCGCATGCGAGAGATAGGAGAATGTAGCGCGGCTGTTTTAGTCTGGGTAGGAATTCAAAAAAAATGCCTATGTTTTCCTCATAATTCATCCGGTGGATGTAAGGTAGGGCCTACGTATTGGGTCTACAGCATCAATGTTTCAAGTAGTATCAGGTAAGGAAATTAAGCAGGCCTATCTTGATCATCAGGTAATCATGTAAATTGGGAATTAGTGAGTGAGATAATATCAATTTTGTAGTTGTCTTGCTAAAATTATGAATTGATGAAAATGAAAAATAAGATAGCCTATTACAATAGGCACTTTATAAAATGAACCATCACATGAGGCATTGAAATTTTCTCAACCACTGTAACGAATCTAATTAATGCGCACATTCTGCGGTCATGGGAGTAGTAAGAAAACGGCGAACACCAGATAGCGCAAGATGGCCGCCGTCGTGTCTGAGTCCCCCCCCCTCTGGTCCGCCAGTGTCGTGATGTGCCGTCGAGGTTCCGCTGACGTCCCCCCCCTCTGGTCCGCCAGTGTGTGAGTCTCGGGTGTCTGTGTCCGACCGCCTGGTGGACTTGGGCGACCGTCTAGGTTGACCTGGGCGACCGTCTAGGTTGTCTTGGTTAAACTGTGGGATGTTTTGGTGTGTAGTGTCCAAACGAAGCCTCGGATGTGAAAACGGAGGTCAGATTCGGATTCAGCGTGAAATTCTGCATCTGTATGGTGAATTTGAAAGCAATCGGAGATAAAAATTTTTCGCTGACGTCCCCCCCCCCTTTGATCTAACTTTGGTTCTAGTGGACGGATTTTGTTCGTTCGACTTGCATTGGAAAGAGGATGAAACACTGCTCGACCGCATTTTTCGTTGCGAGTCAATCGGAGCAGCCGTTCAAAAGTTAGAGCGGTTACAAGATTTTAGGTCGGAGCTCACCTGAAAAAATCCTAAGTGTCAGAGTGACTTTGTATGGGAAAAATTAAAAATTTTCCAAAGTGTGGAATTTCGACCTGGGACCTTTACCAAAGTTTGTTTCATCAAATTTCGCTGACCCCCCCTTTGATCTAACTTTGGTTCTAGTGGACGGATTTTGTTCGTTCGACTTGCATTGGAAAGAGGATGAAACACTGCTCGACCGCATTTTTCGTTGCGAGTCAATCGGAGCAGCCGTTCAAAAGTTAGAGCGGTTACAAGATTTTAGGTCGGAGCTCACCTGAAAAATCCTAAGTGTCAGAGTGACTTTGTATGGGAAAAATTAAAAATTTTCCAAAGTGTGGAATTTCGACCTGGGACCTTTACCAAAGTTTGTTTCATCAAATTTCGCTGACCCCCCCTTTGATCTAACTTTGGTTCTAGTGGACGGATTTTGTTCGTTCGACTTGCATTGGAAAGAGGATGAAACACTGCTCGACCGCATTTTTCGTTGCGAGTCAATCGGAGCAGCCGTTCAAAAGTTAGAGCGGTTACAAGATTTTAGGTCGGAGCTCACCTGAAAAAATCCTAAGTGTCAGAGTGAGCTCCGACCTAAAATCTTGTAACCGCTCTAACTTTTGAACGGCTGCTCCGATTGACTCGCAACGAAAAATGCGGTCGAGCAGTGTTTCATCCTCTTTCCAATGCAAGTCGAACGAACAAAATCCGTCCACTAGAACCAAAAGTTAGATCAAAGGGGGGGGGTCAGCGAAATTTGATGAAACAAACTTTGGTAAAGGTCCCAGGTCGAAATTCCACACTTTGGAAAATTTTTAATTTTTCCCATACAAAGTCACTCTGACACTTAGGATTTTTTCAGGTGAGCTCCGACCTAAAATCTTGTAACCGCTCTAACTTTTGAACGGCTGCTCCGATTGACTCGCAACGAAAAATGCGGTCGAGCAGTGTTTCATCCTCTTTCCAATGCAAGTCGAACGAACAAAATCCGTCCACTAGAACCAAAGTTAGATCAAAGGGGGGGGGTCAGCGAAATTTGATGAAACAAACTTTGGTAAAGGTCCCAGGTCGAAATTCCACACTTTGGAAAATTTTTAATTTTTCCCATACAAAGTCACTCTGACACTTAGGATTTTTTCAGGTGAGCTCCGACCTAAAATCTTGTAACCGCTCTAACTTTTGAACGGCTGCTCCGATTGACTCGCAACGAAAAATGCGGTCGAGCAGTGTTTCATCCTCTTTCCAATGCAAGTCGAACGAACAAAATCCGTCCACTAGAACCAAAGTTAGATCAAAGGGGGGGGGGTCAGCGAAATTTGATGAAACAAACTTTGGTAAAGGTCCCAGGTCGAAATTCCACACTTTGGAAAATTTTTAATTTTTCCCATACAAAGTCACTCTGACACTTAGGATTTTTTCAGGTGAGCTCCGACCTAAAATCTTAAATGGCGTCTCACATGTAAACGAAGACAGATAGGAACAAGCCGTTTGTTTCAGTGAATTTGTCTCACTCTTAGCTTTCAAATGACACCTCACTCGACAAAATCCGTCCACTAGAAGCCAAAATCGAAGCAAGCTGTCCAGAGGGGGGGGGAGGTCAGCGAAATTTGATGAAAAATGTTTTGGTAAAGGTCCCAGGTCAAAATTCGGAAGTCTTAAATTTTTCAAAATTTTCACCACACTGGAGCTCCCACACTTAGGAATTTTTTCACTTGTGGCATGTTACATGGTCATGTGCTGACGCACCAACTTCCCGTGGTCATATGAGAATGGTTGAGGTGTCATATTATAGAGAATGATGAGACAAATCGTTTGCAACAAACCGCATGTCGCTACGATGAATACTTTCGGAGATAGAGCCATTTTAAGTTTTCTTCCGAGCATATATAAACCCCCGACAACGCAAGTCTGATCACTTCATCGAAAGACGAGGTAAGCGACGGTCGTCGCTCTGAGCTCCCGATATCGGGTGTTTCAAAGGACTCTATCTTTTGAAGTAGGCAAGCTATCTTCTTACTTCAAAGTTTGTGTGATAGAGTTTGATAGTGTCTTTACTACTGATAAAATTTTTTAAAAGTAGTATGAGTAGTAAAATGCGGAATTTTTTAAAAATTCTTAATTTTCAGTTTTTTCAAAGTTTTAACATGTAGACTAAGGTTTTCAAGTATGCTGAGTTCAAATCTGCTATCAGATTTGAAATGTAACTAAGTCTAAGGCAGCTTTGAGGGGTTGGATCCCAGCTACTGATCACTACCTTTGACTCGGCGTTCCTGTTACCACTTCGGGGCAGTGACAATGATGTCTTCAGCTGTAAAGAGCGGGTATCGGGGAAGATCTCTCACTTCCCTAGTGATCAGTACAAGGCCTTCGGGCTGTCGACGGGATCTAGTGCCACTCACTACACTTAAATCTATCATTCCTCACTAAGTGTAAAATCATTCTTTTCCGTTTTGCTATCAAACGTTTACGGAATTATAATCATTGTTTTCCCCTTTTCACTTCAGAAAATGGTTAACTACAACAATGCAAAGACGGCTTTTAAGCTTTGCGTCTGCTCAAAGATTTTTCGTGGCGATGCCTTTAAGAAGCATTCTTGTGCACATAAGCGAATGGTAGGGGGCATTCGATACTTTTGTAGCAGCCATAATGCATCTCGCCTTGTCGAGACGCTACCGGAGTGGCATGCCAAGCATAGCAGCTGCAGTCAACCAGAGCTGACTGAGGAGGCGAAGCAAAGTCTCTTCAGCTCAGAGTTGAAAGCTCTGGAGACTCAGTGTGCTATCGAGGCTATCACGTCAGCAAAGCCTCCCTCATCTTGTGCACCAGCAAAGGCTCTCTCGCCCACCCCGATTCTAGAGGCTCAGTCTGCTGTCGAGTCTATCACGACAGCAGAGGCTCCATCTTCTAGCATGCCAGCAAAGGCTCTCTCACCCACTCCGATTGAGTCTTCTCCGAAGTCGAGTAAATCCTCCTCCTCCTCCTCTAGCGATGAGTCGGCTACAAGTAGCAGCGACAGTGAGGAAGAGGAGGAGGATAAAGGCTCGACGAAGGTTGACCTAGTCGAGAGTGTCTACCTCGATAGCGAGGTAGAGGCGGTGAGGGACGTTGACCTCGATAGCGAGGTGCAGCCGGCTAAGTTATCAACCAGTGGTGGGATTGCGGCTCAATGTCGCAACTTCATTATGCGCCCACCACTGGTTGATAACTATGACAAGCTTAAGAATGAGTTGGAGGTGTGGAAGAGGGACTGCTTCTTCTATAAAGCGAGTTCCGAGAACCTCTCGCGAGTCACTCAGGAGCTCAAGAAGACTCAAGCTAGTCTTTTTGAGAAAGAAGGAGAGCTCGATCGCGAGAGGTTCTCGCACCTCGCTAGTAAGGCTAAAGAAGAGCAGCTCCTCATCGAGAGAGAGAGTCAGGAGAAGGAGTTAAGAAAGATGAGGGAGGAGGTGGAAGGGCTGCGAAAGCAGTTGGGGAAGGTGGTGGCGACTAATCAGGAGCTGCACCAGCAAGTGATGAGTAGCAGTACTCGACGATCAAGTCGCCTCCACATTCCCCTTGACAAGAAAGGACGTGTGCCCGCAAGACCGCTCCTCTGTGAACGTGGCAGAGACGAGATGTGCTATAGCAGGGCTAAAAAAGGTATCGAATGCCTTCACTTTACATTCGATCACAAGGAGGCGATCACAGGATTCCTGTTCGAGCCACGTCCTGAGAAGATCTGTAAGTTTAAAACAAGTAACTTAGAGTTCAAGATAATAACTAACAACTTCTTTCTTTACAGATATCAAAGAGAAGCGACCACCTGCTTCCGTGAACGAGCCGGAGGCGAAGCGGCAAGCTTGAGTCCTTGAATTATCCCGAGAATGAACCATCGGCTCTCTTAAGGGCCACCTAGGGGCAAGACATGATAGAACCTCCACGCGGTTTGCCCTGGGCAGTCTTCGGACTGGCGAATACTATCATTAAGTTGAATCTGCTATCAGTCAACTTGAACGTTGCAAATGAAGTTCGGTGTAATACTTCCTTTCGACGGGCGTTCCTGTAAAGGGCGGCGGTGAAACCCGTAGCTATGTATACCGCAAGGGACATTCGGCAATGGTCAATCTTGTTAAACCTCTCTGCGTCATGTTTGCAAGTGATTGCCTCTGTCTCAACGTAGTATGCATTCGCGCCAGGGCGACATTTAGCCAACTGTCGAAGGTTGCCTAAAACTTTCCATTGCATACGTTATGAGAGCCATGAGTTCTACCTGTCTCTATCAATGAGACGAATTGATGAATGGAATGAAAGGGAGGACACTCACGCGCCACACGCAACATAACACACTTCTCTCTTCCGTAGTCTAACAAGCTCTTTACACATGGATCGCAGTCGATTGCTATCCCTGAAGCATTCTGATTCGCTGTTGAGCAATTCATTGTTGAAAAGCCTATATAAGCCAGAAGATTGTAGCGCTTCTCATTCAATTTGAAGTCACGATGGAAGCCACATCTGCCGACAACATTCCCGTCTTCATCGATGAAGACAACGCCATTCCCGAGTTCGTCATCCTCGACGAGTGGGATGAGGATGAGAAGAAGGGGAAGATCAAGAGGATCATTTGGACGGATGAGGTGTGGACTCCGAATACCACTCGCATCCGAAAGGTGCCAGATGCACCAGCACGGCTTAGGCGGTATAGGGTTTATGACAACCTAACCGTCATACCCCTTGACTATTCAAGCCAATAGTCAACCTAATCCCGAGAATGAACCATCGGCTCTCTTAAGGGCCACCATGGGGCAAGACATGATAGAACCTCCTCGCGGTTTGCCCTGGGCAGTCTTCGGACTGGCGAATACTATCATTAAGTTGAATCTGCTATCAGTCAACTTGAACGTTGCAAATGAAGTTCGGTGTAATACTTCCTTTCGACGGGCGTCCCTGTAAAGGGCGGCGGTGAAACCCGTAGCTATGTATACCGCAAGGGACATTCGGCAATGGTCAATCTTGTTAAACCTCTCTGCGTCATGTTTGCAAGTGATTGCCTCTGTCTCAACGTAGTATGCATTCGCGCCAGGGCGACATTTAGCCAACTGTCGAAGGTTGCCTAAAACTTTCCATTGCATACGTTATGAGAGCCATGAGTTCTACCTGTCTCTATCAATGAGACGAATTGATGAATGGAATGAAAGGGAGGACACTCACGCGCCACACGCAACATAACACACTTCTCTCTTCCATAGTCTAACAAGCTCTTTACACATGGATCGCAGTCGATTGCTATCCCAGAATCATGTAAGCTATCTTAATTTTATTTAACACTATTTCATCTACCATTATCACCCATATGAAATGTTATAAGATTTGCAAGTTAAACTAAGCGTGCTACTATTTCCAAATGAAAAAGTATACATGGTTAAATTATTCACTAAAGCCCCATTCAAGTAAGTCAGTATGAAAGCAAAGATAATACGAAATAAACATTTATTATGGCATGTATTTTAAAAGGTCTTCATCGTCAATATCGTCCCAGAGTCTGACTTCATATAGATCACAAAAACAGTTGAGCTGCTTTAAACGTTCTTCTGCAGCGTCCCTCACGTTGTCAATGTACGCCCACTCCGCCACGGTTCGCGGTTGGGAGTTAGGGGTGTACCACTCCCATATTTGATGCAACTGCGACTTGCTGGTCATCTCCATCACCCCTTCGACATCATATTGTAAATATTTCCACCGTATGCCTGTTAGGTCGGGTAACTCCTCTTCATCGTCCTCCGATAACTTTCGTATATTGTCGAGATTGTATGTCTTCTCCACCTTCGCCTTTCTTGCTGCATTTGGTGTAACGAGCACCTTTGCTGATGTGCATGGAGAGGAGAACTCCAATGCGGCATTTGGTGTTGTTGGAGGACTTGTCATGTTGTCTTTGAAATGCTGACTTTGAATAATGATAACTTTAACATTTTTCTAATTCTTAAGTATCAACAAGCAACCAATCAGAATGAACAGCCAATGAATGATGAGCATGAAAGGATATAAGCAAAGTGACATCCGTGTCATTTCACTCTGTCTTTGAGACGTATAAGTGAAGTATTCTCTAGCGAATTCTGCTATTATTTGAGGTGTACAAGTGAATTCCAAATTTGAGACATATTAATTGAGTGAAGTCTCTATCTTATTGAAGCATCAACCTTAAACTTGATTTCATTGAAATGGTAAGTTGAAGATTTCCTCTCTCATCTCCCTCAAACGTGTGGTTCATAGCATCTTCCTCAATTTCAGGCATCAACTTCATCACCAACGCCCTCCCTTCTCGAGGAAAGTTTAGAGTTATTGAGTCAAGGTAGGTTGCAACAATACACTGAGGCTTGAACAGAGATGATAGAATGATTTCTCTTTCAGGCGATGTGAGTTCCAGCTCAGAACTGTCGCGACATGGTAACGAGTGGGAATGTGCTGACTGTGGGCACATCTTCACGAGGAAATGGGATCTCACCCGACACATCAAGCGAGGTGTTTGTCGACCTAAGCCGGCATCAATCTCCGGAGGTGGGGATGATTCTGTTAACGTCGTCTCCTTTTCTTGCGACTTGTGCGCTCAGTCTTTCGAGACACGTTTTGAACTATCTTCGCACAGACTTCAACATACACACACGAACGATAGCTACACCAACGGTACCTCCTCTATCCAACTCACTGAAGTGTCCATAAATAATTTAGTGAGGAACTACCAGATGGACTCCTCAGAAACCATTGCTAACTTTGAGGAATGGTTTCATCAAAATTCATCATTGATAGAAGCGCTCTTCAACAATTTAGACAATTTTAGGATGAAGGCGCTCATCTATCTTAAAATAAAATATGTAAAAATCGACCACCATACTGGACAAATAATAGAGAGGTTGGAGTTTCACATACCCTCCTCTCCTGCAACCGAGGTTGTAGACTATGAGTCTTGGATAAATTTTCACATCCAAGGATTAAAATTAAATATTGATAAATTTAACGAGCGCGATAGCGGTCTCATTTTTGACGGCATTGAGTCCGCCTTATTTAAAATCAGTTTATTAGGAAATCATAGTGGTCGAGGCTCCTTTAAACTTCCAAAAAATTTAAAAAACAAAACAGCAGTCATCAATGTCGATTGCGAATCGCAATGTTTTAAATATGCTGTCCTCTCCATTCTCCACTATAATGACATCAATGCGAATCGAAATCGTACATATAGCTATAGGCAGTGGGAGAATGAATTAAACTTCGATGACTGTAATAGTGACGATATGAAAATTAAAGATATAGAAAAATTTGAAAAATTGAACAACATTAAAATAGTTCTCCATGTTTGGGAAAAGGGATTGAAGGGTGTGCGCTACAACTCGCGTTCGAGTTGTTATGATCATGTTGTCAACCTTTTATTAGTAAGACAGGATGATAGTGAGGAATGGCACTACTGCGGCATTCCCAAAATCTCTCGCTTATACCACCACTTAAGAAATTCTACCTCATCAGAGATTTATTACTGTGACAGATGCATTCGGAACTTTAGGAGTAAAAACAAATTTGAAACTCATTATGAGTGGTGTAAGCGAGGTAAACTGCAAATGGAACGCATGCCCAAAGATAAGGAGTTTTCATATAGAGAGAATGGCGATGAACTAAGTCCTCTTCGTGTCATCTATGCTGACATCGAATGTTATATCGATGATAACATCCATCGACCAGCAGCCATTTCCTGCTATGAAGTATGGCATGACCATTTCCAAAATAGAAAAAATAAAATGCACGTCTGGCAAGGTGAGGATTGTATTTACCAATTCCTACAATTCCTCGAACAGGCTGTAAAATTTCAACAAAAGTATGATGGTGAACTCTATCGCAGATCATTGCATATGACAGCAGATGATCAAGCAAAATTTGATAGTTGCAACGTTTGCCCCAAATGTAGGAAAACATTTGACGATGATAAGATTAAGAAAGTGCGCGACCATGACCACATCACTGGTAAATTTAGAAACGCACTCTGTTCAAAATGTAATTTTTCGCTGAGGATGAAGCGGCGTACATTACCCGTCATTTTCCATAATTTCAAGGGCTACGACAGCCATATGATAATAAAAGGAGGTTTAGGTCAAATGAAAGAGTGGAAGCTTGATGTAATAGCACAAACGAGAGAGAAGTTTATGGCCATGACAGCAAAAGTGCCTGTCGATAAAACTAAAGAAAATAAGACGGTCTATTTTGATATAAAATTTTTAGATTCCTACCAATTTATGACTGCATCACTGGCCTCTCTCGTGCAAAATCTAAAGTCTCTTCCACTAACACAAAATCTTAAGAAACAATATCCAAATCTAACCGATGAAGTCATCACACGGAAAGGAGTCTTTCCATATGCATATTTTGATGCAATTAGTAAACTCGGCGAGACTTCTCTTCCGCCCATAGATAAATTTAAAAATGATTTGAGCGGCGCAGAATGTAAGACCGAAGATTATGATCATGCACAAGATGCATGGATAAAATTTGACTGCCATACATTTGGTGAATATATGATTGCCTACCTTAAGTTAGATGTATTTTTGCTGGCTGATGTATTTCAGGAGTTTCGACGAGTGGCATTAGAAGAAGATAAGTTAGATCCCGTCCACTTTGTCAGTCTGCCAGCCATGTCATTTAAGTCTGCTTTTAAAATGACTGGTGAGACCATTCATCTCTTACAAGATCCAGAGATGTATAATTTATTTGAGCGAGGAATTCGCGGTGGTCTCACATTTGTAAATAAACATAGGTTAAAATCAAAAATAGTAGGTAATGACCAGACTCATCTGAAGTATTATGACCAAAATAATGTGTTATGGTAGTTCATTATCCAAACCGCTACCTCACTCTGAGTTTAGCTGGTTAGATGATAGTGAAATTCAACATTTCTCCAACCCTTCCAACATACTAGCAATTCCAGATGAAGGTGAATGGGGATATTATTTTGAGATAGATCTAATCTATCCAAATAATATTAAACATAAAACCGTAGATTTTCCACTCGCACCCGAATCAGGTGAAGTGAGTAAAGATATGTTTTCCGACTTTATGAAACAATTTCATAAAGATTTAGAATCATGTGGACAACCCAAGTATAAGCCTTGCCGCAAACTTTTACTCACTCAATATGATAAGGAAAACTATCTAGTCCACTTTAGCATCTTAAAATTTTATTTAGAAATGGGCATGATTTTAAAAAGAGTTCACCGCATTATTAAATTTAGACAGAAAGCCTTCCTCAAACCCTACATAGATAGTAACAGTCAGAAACGTGCACTAGCCCAAAATAATTTTGAAAAAGATTTTTATAAATATAAGAACAACAGTCTATTTGGTAAGACGATGGAGGATGTTAGAAAGCGCGTAAACTACAAACTAGTTAATGATGATCAAAAGTATCACAAATTGATCTCATCACCTCTATTCATCGATAGAGACATAATCGATGAGGATCTTGTAGGTATTAAAATGATAAAATCTGAAGTTGAGTTGTGCAAACCCATCTATATTGGTCAAGCTGTTCTAGATTACTCCAAGCTTGAAATGTATCAACTCTTCTATAAAATACTAAAACCGTGTCCTCTCGTAAAAGAGGTTCGTTTGTTGGGTGGTGACACAGATAGTTTCTTTTTAGGTATTACCACTCAAAAAGATTTAAATTTTAATGAAGTAGGAAAATCTTTAGAAAGATATTTTGATACATCAAATTATCCTGCTAATCATCCACTATACTCCATCAAAAATAAGGCAAAACTTGGCTGCTTTAAGGATGAGACAGCAGGGAAGGAGATAGCTGAAATGATTCTCCTCCGCCCTAAATGTATTCTATGAAATTAAAGGATAGTGATGATAGCATTAAGCGTGCTAAAGGCATATCAAGATCATTGGTCTCTAACATGAAACATAAAATTTTCAGGAAAGCCTATAGAAATAAAAATATAACGTTTGTCAATATGACAATCTTAAAATCTAAGTCGCATGAGATCAAAACTCATACTTTTAGGAAACGGGCGCTTTCAGCATGGGAGGATAAGAGGTGCTGGCTAGAACACAACATATCTCTTCCACATGGACATCCTGACACAAACATACCACCACCCAAAAGAATTAAACTCACACTACCACATTCAGGAGACGTCTTAGCATAATCATCCTTAACTTAGTATTTTGATGTTGATTTCTGTAGATAAACATTGTTGTTTTATGTATCGCATGAGATTGTTTTTTCCTTGTGAATATGTGTCCACATCTGTACATTCCCCATGTGATGACTTTTCCACTGAAAGACATTTTTCCTATCCCTGTATATTTCCACCCTTCACGAAGTAAAAAGACTTTTTGTATATAACAATGTTTATTGAAGTGCGCTCATGTATATATTTTCAGTGGATGTTGTATAAAGTCTATTCCTTCACATTCATGTACATATTTCAATAAATGTTGTATAAAGACTTCACTTTGTTTTCCGAAACACTAACGTTATGAGGGATTTAGTATCTTTCACATGGATGCACTCTTGTAAACCATTGGTAATTTTGATAGCAATAGAGGGTATAGTTTGTTTGACGACGGGATGATAGAAAATAGATTCAAACATCTTCTCGACTATTCCATATGAAGCGTCTTTATCATGAATGAAATCACGTAAAATGTATTCTTTTTTCTCACCAACAGAAATAGGTAGAATCAAATCACTTTGAATGTAAAGGTGCTGTTCATGTTTATCAAGTGTCATTGGTGTTTCTATACCAATCGTATGCGCAGCAGCAAACACAGTTTGTAGCATTGAAAAACCAAAGAGTTTTTTCAAATTTTTACTCAATTGACATTGAATGTCATCACCCAGTCTCAGAACAACGCGTTGATTTTCAATTGAAAACGAAATGTGGTGTGTCTTTACATCATATTTACTTTTCATCACATGCTTCAACTTCTGTTGTATATAAGGATTTACTACATGAATGAAGCTTTCAACTGTATGATATAGACGCGGCATTATATTGATAGCAACTTTAGATTCTTCATAAGACTGGTAAATTTTCTTGATGCGATCGCCATAGATGTCCACCCACCATTCATCATTAACTGAATCAGCTTTAGTGTGATATTCATGAGAAGCATACACCACACCGCTTCCAATAATAGGTGTATAATGTCTTACAAAATGACGCAAGGTTGGAGAGAAATAAACTGTAAGTTTGTCATTATATTTCTGAATAACCAACTTATTTTTGTCCGCCATAATTTTCTCTCCATACTTCTTACCCACAGTCTCATTCCATCGTTTTACTAACTCAATAAGTGATAAAGGTTGAACACCACGCTTTTTCAAAATGATGCGTTCTTCGCATTCTACAACATCTTCATCAAATATTTTAAATCTATAATGAAATTTGTTGATTCGATTTGAATAAACTTTTCTAACATTTGCAGTAGCAATTGACGTTAGATGTAGTCCATGACCAAAACCGAGATGCGGATAGAATTCACTATCCAACCTCAGCGTAAGACCTTTAGTAAAAGAATGAAAGCGGAGGAACTGTCTCCCACTCCAATGATAGATAGTAAACTCATAAGCTTTCTGATTTTTATTCTTCATGATGGAAGTATTACCACTGTTGAATGCCTTAATAATTTTCTCATTCCCAAATGGCTCATAAGAATCTGATTTTATCTGAATCCATTCATAGTTCCACTTTCCATCTGATGTTAAATTGTATGGGAACTGAAATGCATTATTCATCGTTATTCCATCATGGGTGCGAGGAGTCAATATCATTTCTTCCAAATCATTCACATTCTGAATATTGCTATCATAGCAAATACTAGAAACGCCAACCTCCCATTCACCTTCTAAATGCAGTGGGCGATTTAATTCTACTCGATAGTCTGATGGTTTATTTTTGGGAAATTTATTCATAGAAGCATTACTGGGCAAGTAGATTAGAAACGAGTCCTTATTTTCACTTTCCATATTATTCACATTGGAAAAATATATTAGCATACGTTTGCATTAACTCTTCATTCGGAAATGGAGTGTGATACTTGTCACAGCATCTTTATGAAAAGGAATCAACGCACCAGCATCGTCATAAATGGCAATATCAATTTGTGGGATGTAGTTTGATTTCAGCTTTGTATAATGCACTTTCTTGAAAGTATGCTCAGATAAAATACTGCAGCTCTTTGGCTGGTATGGTATCATTGCTAGCAATGGAGCTTCAACATCTCCCACACGTACATCTTCACCAATATTGGAATATATCTGAAAATAGTTAATACGACGCGATAGCGACATGTCTGCGCTAGCTTTGGTTACAGTACCACTTTTAAAGATATTTTGGTCAAAACCCAAAATGTCCATTAGAGTTTTATCCATAATTAGTTCAATACCTTTTCCACTTATAGTGAGAGACAAAGTACCTTCTTTTTCAGAAAATGAAATATGTTGGTCATTAATCACTTCATTTAAATAATCTACAACCAATTTAACTGAAGTAATAATGCGAGGCATCAACACTCTTGTTTCATGTAAGATACCACCGAAAGGCTCTACACACTTTCTGTATAAAGATACGCTCCATTCTGTATCAAATTGATTTGACCTTTCACATGGTAAATGTTGCATATCAAATTTTCCATGAACAGCTGCAGAACGATGTCGTAAGAACTGATGAAAATCTTTTGAACAAACTAATACTAGATCATCATCATTTAATTTGCTTATTGCAATATGATTAGATGATTTAATATAAGTCAATGTTGCCACTTGTTTACCATCAACTCGAAGGAGATAATTAAATTTCTTCAATAATGTTTCAGGAGTCATGTTTGTCTTTCTTGGCTTAATCACAATCTTCTTCACCAACGTCTTCTCATTTCTTTGGAATAAGATCTACATAATAAGCTTCCTCTCGATATATTAACTGTTTATGACCACTTATGTGGTAATTAACGTTAAAATTATCATAGCTTGTTAAGGCGCTAGCGAGGTAACCTAAATCATTTCTTAAACTTGGACTTAAACCAACAATCCAATCTTTCTCAACTACATGATGTACATAATTATAATCATCATTGTGCGGAGTAAATTGGACAATATGTTTACACGCTTTATTCAAGAAATCATATATAAACTTTTTACATGATAAGAGATCTTTCTTTGGCCACTGTGGAATGTATACTCGGCAGCCTTTTTCACATTGGTAAGCAGCTGTACGCCTCATATTAATAGTCATCACCTCATGATCAAAAGTATAGACACAGTTGCTATAAACAAGTTGAGTGACACCCACTTCCCAATTCCCATTTAGCTGTTGTGCATGATCAATGGGAGTAGAAAAGAGTGCGGCTCGATTACTAGTAAATCTCTTTGTAGCCGCATTGCTAAGCAAAATATGATAAAACGACATTTTTATATTGCTAATCTGCAACTTTGCATAACATCATGAAGACTTGGATTTTGGACTCTCTACAATATATCAGAGTTGATCGTGATGGAAACGTACATTTCAAAAATTCTCATGGTCATACATCAAGAGGAATTACATTAACATGGCGACAATTTGTCAACCTCAATGATATCATGAGGGATTTGGAATATTTTGAAACATTAAGATTCATCTCCCTGGGTGATCAAGTTTGGCTTCAACATTACAGAAATGAAATTCAAATCTACCATTCTCATTCCGCAAACTGTTTCTCATTTCGCAAATACAATTGGGAGAAGTATAGAAGATACATACATCGCTCCATCATGACATTTATTCGTCGTGAGTTCATCGCCCTACTATGCAAATCTTAATCAGACATGACTATCACGCACCATGAGTTGGAAATTAGATTCCCTACAACGTATTGAAACGGATCATGATCGAAACGTCTATTTCAAAGATTCAACTGGAAATGTGAGAAGAGAGTTTGCTTTATCTTATCGTCATTTTCAATCTCTACATCATATCATGAAGGACTTGAAATACTTCTATATGAAAAGACATTCACGTATTGGAAATCGCATCTGGCTGCGCGTCAACAATCGGCGAATTCAACTCTATCATTCCCAACTTCATACTAACTTCACATTTCATCAAGGTAGTTGGGAAAAGTATAAAAGGAAGGTACATCGCTCAATTTACTCATTCTTTCATCATGAAGCGCCATCGCTACACCATCGTCAACATTCTCCGTCGCTTCAGACTCTACACCAAAATCGATCTCACAACATTACACCAACAGCTTCCAAACAGCAAGTATTACCCGGGCCGTCCTCAAATGTTAGTGGTGAAGATGAACAATTCACGGAATCTTCAACTCTTCCCAAATGGGACTGTACAGATTCTCGGCGCCCTTTCTCATTCATCGGCGCAGTCAATGCGCTTAGAGCTACAAAGACTACTACGTCGGATATGGAAGAGGGAGAGGTGTGTGATGTCGAATCTGACTGTGGACAATATGGTGATCTCTACTCAATTGAGTGACAGTCTATCATTTTTGAAGATTCGTACCAGCAGTTACAGTTTGTGTTATGAACCCGAACTTTTTCCTGCAGCTCTCATTAGTTGTTGGTTACCTGTGCATGTGGCAATCTTTCATAATAGTAAAGTGATCATTACTGGACTAAAATCTCATGTACAAGCAAATATGATCCTATACTATCTCATTGAGTATGTACGTACCCAGCGGATTGTAAAATAAAAAACAATTTTTCCAACATGATGTTTTTATTTCAAATCATGATAGAACTTACAAATCATTTTTTCATTAGAGGATGGATTACATGAAAAGTTTTGAATAACAGATGCAAATCGAGATACATGTAAACGTCTTAAGATGAAGTACAGTACAAAAGCACCACACGTTGATGAAAGTGGATGTTGTAGTATGCGTTCATTTCGCTGATATTGACGCGTATGTTTTCTCAACCACTGCTGTGTTGGTATATTTGGAGGTTGAGCAAGAGAGTCAAATAGTTCACCACGTCGGTCTTCTCCAATAAAGATCGCTTTCCAATGCTCACCGCCTAAATTCTGTGAATGAGTGTTTAGCACAATAAAGATGGGATAGTGATTTACTGCAGGTGGTAAGGTATCGAGTGAATAGACATTATCGAAAGCTTTCAACGTCGCTTCGTCTGCATTACGCTGCACTTTAGTCTTAATATCGTCAGCAGTCAACCAACTCATTAACGATTATACTGAAGAATCACGTCACGATACTTTGTAATTTCAATATTTGAATCGAAGACTGCATAAATTAATACATTGATCGTCTCAGGTAGTGTTCTTTTGAACGTCAAATCCAAACGAATATTATGAGGCACGTTCGCTTGACGATAGGGTGCACTAATATCGCTGTCAGCAGTCAAATCAAATGCATAAATAGTATATCCACTCTTAAACTCTTTCATAGTCAGTCCGTTGGTGTCATCCGTATTGTAAAAGCCAAAAACATCCATAAAATCAACATAACTGCGCATAAATTGATCCGAAGCAAAATCTGGTTTGTAGGGTGGACCAGGATGACTCACACCATTTACACGTAAAGCAATTTCACTTAACTGATTGTGTTTAAAATTGAAAGGATTCTTCTTTATATTACCATTAAATGCATCATTTTCAACCATTGCCACCATGAGGAGCTTCGGTGCTTCCGATGGAAAGAGGCCATCTTTCATGAAACTCTTTTGATCTTTCGGAATTGTAAAGGTGAGAAGCTTTGTATGCTGAACGGGGTAAATGGCATTTTGGCGGTTAAGGCCTTCAGCATGCCCTCTAATGACACTTGGATTCGGTACTACTCGACGAATGTAAAGTGCAATATCTTCCACATGAATTCTAAAATTGTCAACTTTAGCAAATGCATTCAGCGCAAATTCAGGCTTATTCAATGTCAGCTTGAGTCGCATGCTGGTATTACAGAGTAAAAACTTTGACTGTCTAAAGAAGTCTAAATTCAGCGGACCATATAGCTGACATACTCTACTATCTTTAATCATAGCAGATCGCTTTACAAAGCCACTGTTTGTTTCAACATCAAATTTTCCTGCTTCATCTCTGTACCATCCCATGGCTTCCATATGACTTTTTTGTGCTGCTGGATGAAACTGTGATACATGATTGAAATATGATTTATAGGGATAATCGCTTTGACCACCTTCCACCTGCTGCTCTCCAATCGTTAGAGAAACATCACGAAGTAATGTAGTCAATGGTAAATTGTTCAGTCCAACTTTATGTGCATCGTCAATAGCAGTTCCATCTGCTTGCTGAATTCTAAACCTCAAATCAAGCATCGCATAACTCAAATCTATGTAGTCATCACTACCACCAGGAATAACAAATTCAATGGGGCCAGCATTCTCAGCTGTTCGAGGATGATAATCTACAATACTTGAACTAAGAATATCTGTCTGTATGGCTTGTTGATCGAACAAACAAAAACCGGAAGTTTTACACTCCATGATTAGAAGTTATAGCAGCGTCGTCGTTTAGCGCCTGATGAATGATTAGAGCCTCTGCGACGTTTGCGTGAATGCCTTTTGACTGAAGATCGCACCTTACCAGCTCCGCGATGTTTCCTCCTTCCTTTATTCATTCGTTTAGGTGATTTCTTTCCTTGAGTAACACCAGCAATGGTCTGCTTCAATGTTTTTAAACCGCGTTCCTTCCCACGATTCAACAAACTGCTCTTAAAACTTCTACCTCTGGAAAGATCACTAGCAACATCACCAGCAAAGCCAACGGCATTACTTAAAACATTTCGTTTTAAAGATCTACCGACATTGGATATGAGAGGTGCTACAACAGATTTCAGTGCACCAAGTATGCTACCTCCACGTTGGCGGCGAGCACCGATGTAAATTTGTCCTCCGCCACTTACATAGGAGGGTCGTGAATAAAATGAGGCAGTTGGATTCATAGCTCAAACCCTAAACATTGTTAGTTACAACTTTGCATGAATCACTGTCGATCACTTAGATGAAAGATGTCGGCACGACGCATCCAAGAGTTCATACTTGAAGGATAACCAGTCCATTTAACAAGACACCATTCTTCACCTTGCCGTTTTTTTACATCGAATGATTTTCTCTACCAAATATGTTTCACTTTCAGTGACTACCTCAATCTCATCGCGGTAAAAGCTACCCTCAATTTCTTCATTATCGTAATCTTTCAACTTGTAGGTGGTCGGAGAGTCTTTTTGATTAATCCTTGATACTGTAAATACCTCCTCTGTCCAATTCGGGAGGTACCCTTTAGCAAAAACACTTTTCACTTTTGAGATACGAACTTTATCGCCAATTTTCACATCACTTTTCACATGAGTGCGTTTACGTTGGAATGATTCGCGCACTTTATCTACATTGTCAGCATTTACATCTACTGGTCTGAGTCCAATAGAACGATGGATAGAGTGATTGTAGGCATGGAGTGTATCTTGTAGAACCTTTGTCCAATTTTGTGTCAAGTTGGCAGTAAAATGTCGCCACAAAGCGATTTTTTAATGTGCGATTAAAACGTTCAACGAGTGCAGCTTTATAAGCGCTCTTTACACTAAACAACTCAATGTCATGCCTCTCAAATAATCTTGTCACATGCTGATTTTCAAACTCTTTTCCTTGATCACTCTGAATTCTTTTTGGAATGCGACCTTCTCGAAAAATTGTTTGGAATGCTTTTGCTACTCCTTTCCCTTCTTTAGTTTTTAAAGGTTGAGCCCACGCATAACGCGAGAAAATATCAATGACGGTTAAAATAAAATTATTGCCCGAGTTATGTTTTGAAATGGAGGCAACATCACACAAATCTGCTTGCCACTGTTCATCGATGTCATGAACAATATAATGGCGGTGCGGTACTTCTTTTTCGCTTGTTTGTGGAGTGTATAGGTAGCCTGACCCTTTAACCATCGTTTCACTTGTGATTGTGGAAGACCACTCGCTTTTGATAATTTCTTGATAGATGCAAATCCTGCCGGATGTTTTACATCATAATAGATTGACTTCAAACGTTCAGTCGATGACGACTGACTCTTTTTCCTCCTTCTCATCTTTTTGTTTTCTTGCCTTTCTACATTTACAACAACTGCAGCATTTAGCTTTAGCGGTTTTGCGATCGTGTTCACATTGCTTAGGGGTTTCATTATGAGAGCTGGCGCAGCAAGTGCAAGTGACAACGACATTCACCTCTGGCGGCTCATTACATGGCAAGCAACACATCTGCTTCATATTAATAGTCTGAGAACATGTATTTCCTAGGAGGAGCTGTTTTACGTTTTCCTTTTACCAGTTTTAGTGGCGATGTAGATCTACGTCGAGTTCTTCCTCTTGTTTGCTTAGTGAGTGTGGGAGGGGATGTAGCAGGTGACGTCTTAAACCAATTTGTTGGCATTTTCATCGTCTGAAGCATTGGAGTAGTAGCCACTGTTGAATCAAGTTCTTTCAATGTCTCATTATTTAAAGCAAATTTTGGCACATTATGCTTTTTCAATAGTTTAAGAAAGTATGACCAACCAGGTGGAACATAGCCCTGACGGCGCTTTCTACGTGTCGCATACTGAATCAAGTCTTCATAACGTGAAGCATCAATCACTTTATTTTCATCTGTAATGATTTCTCCTCTATCATTTACATTGAGATGGGGTTCAATACTATTGAAAAGAGATATGGCATGTGCGCGAGATGCTAAAGGTGTAGCAGTCGATACAGAGTCACGCATCTTATTCTTCAAGTTTTTCAATTGCTCAACAGTTTCCGATTGTAATAATACAGCACGATGTGGATCTTTGATGTGAACATTTTGCTGATAATCTATTTCTTTCCTATACATTTGATTTGCAAGAGGTTGCTTTACTTGCTGCATGGCAGTCAATTGTACATATTCATCCTGAGGAATAACAATCATGCGAGAATAAGAACTCATAGTTTGTAGATAATCATGGGAGTTTTCAAAATATCACTTCGAAATCTAAATTCTTCCGGACACTCTTGCGTAAAGTCAATGAATAAGTAACCGTATGGTTTTTCAGTAGCTGCTTGAAAAATTTCAATTAAGGCTTTTGATCCTCTTGGTGCAACTTGTCGCGCTAAAATTTCAAATTGACTTTTATCTCGCGGATTCTTGAAAATAGCATAATAGTGTGTATTCAGGTTTCGTGTACGAGCTTCTTTTCCATCAGGAAACAAATTTTGTGTGATATAGATGATAAAGCACCTTTTATGATGTGCTGCGCGAGTGAACATATCTGTAACATCTTTTGAATTCTTACTTTCTTTTAATAAATCATCCAATACAACAACATCATTAGACTGAAGTTTATCCACTGGAATAATTCCTTCATGTCGAATAAAGTTGCGACTTTGCAATTCCTGAAACAGCGACGGTTGATAAATACCATAACACCAAATCACTCGATTGATAGGTTCCTTAAACAACTCCCTTCTTTTATCCAATAAATTCAGCGTGAAAACAGTTTTACCTGCATGAGATGGACCTGATACAGTCAGAACTTTATCACATTGAAGTCTGAAATCCATTTTATTACTTTGAGATTCAACATTTGCATAATTAACGCTTAGAGCCAAAGATATTACCCAATAGGTTGCCCACGGCAGGAGCTATCATTGGAAGTATTGCTGAAAGGAAACCGCCCTTTTGTGTTAGAGTTTTCCTCTTTCTTTGAAGGGCGACTTTAGGATTGGAGATGAAACGCAATTTTGTAGCATATCGCTTAAGTAACTTTCGTTGTTTTGGTGCTAATTTCTTCGTCCTCAACTTTCTCACATGAGAAATAATTTCACAAATGAATTTATCGTTAGCATGTCGTATAGCATTGTATCGCTGATTTGCTTTCATTCGTCGGAGAGCTTGAATGGCTGAAGAAAACTTTTGACTTTTACGTTTCGTCATTTTACGTTTCGCCATTTTCCGTGTTAGTCTTTGCTAAAACCTGTCTTTACCACATTTGCATAGGTACTAACTATTGCGGCATAAGTGACACTCGAAATGAGCAATATCACAGTGGTTACATTTGCAAAGTTGAATGCAATTACGTATGAAACAGCGTTGACAAAAAGCATGCTTACATCTCTTGAAGATGCGCTTTTCATTTCCATCCTTTCGTTTACATACATCGCAACACATAGTTTCACCGTTACTGATGTCTATAGCAAGTCTTTTTGAAGATATGAATTTGCTAGCCTTTTCTAAATAATAGACGCATGTACAGAAGGAATATACTTCGAGAGTGAGCAGACATAGCTCGAAAACCAGTTGTGCTACAATCAAGTACCACTGCATTTTCAATTTTTCTTTATGGAAAGTTGAATGTGAATATCTGAAATCGCTTCAATCACTAGACTGCTACCATGATGGTTAAATGCGTTAAGACGTTCAGCAATTTTTATCATATGTCTTTTAAAAAATTCTTGGGGGTGATCTACCACTTCCATTGAATAAGAAGCAAAATGGAAAGAGCGACTTTCCACCTCTTCCTTTCCAAAATGACTAAACTTAATTTTCGCAACTAATCGCGCGCCATGATAATGCTATCAGAGAATGTATTCATTAACTCTAGAAATAGAGTGCTAGCATCATCGACCACTGCTTCGATGTCGGTCTCATCTTTATGAAAATTTATCACATAATCTTGAACAGCTCCTTTTAAACTTTGCCTATGAAAACGTAATGTTCCGCAGTCGTTTGAGAAAGACATGATCGCCCTTTAACTAACCCATCCATTGCATGAAAACAACCACTCTTCTCATAGTAACATTTATTGAATAACGGTAACAAGCATGCATTATAAATCAATGGTTTGAAAGAGATAAAATAGATACAGCTGATAACTATCATACAGCGAGCAATGATAACCATACAGGACTTTGGCAGTGTTGAGGTAAGGAGGAAAGAAGCATTGGTTATGAACGTAGCTACTACAACGAACAGACAAAATAGGAACACACAAATCCTTAAAACGTTTCGTGACTTCATGATAATGTTGATTCACTCTACTATCCCAAGGCGGGAGCAAAATATCATCAATGATTAGATTGGGAAATACTTTCCTCTCCTTACCAGGATTATTACAAAAGATGCGTATAACATTGAAAGCAGCTAACCATCGTTTTAAAGTCAATAAGAAGAGCACTCTCACAGAAAAGCCATAGTCTTGCAAATATTTCAGATTAAGTCCATGAATGTGTTTTCTCGCCCATTGATCAACATTGGGATCGCAGTTGGCATGTTGATGATAGACACTAACAATCTGATATGTCCAATTGTTCATAGCAATAGCACTGAGCTCCTGTACAGGTTCACCCTCACAATCCATAAAAATGATGATAGAAGCCTAAAACGGAAATTTACACATCTAAGGAAGCGTTCTATAACATATTACAAAATGAAGAATTACATCGATGCTTTTCACGACAAAATACACAAATGATATGATGGCAACGAAGAAGTAAAATGTATCTAATAAGACCACGTCTACGACACTCAAAGCACATAAGCGAATTGTCATAGGGTAGAGTTAGGAAAGGACTAGTAATTCTCCTTCTTTGATTTGCGTTTTGATGTAGCATTCTTCTCCGACTTGCGCTTCGTACCACTGCTGTTGAGGATTTGATCAATTATGT
>CAJQUW010000554.1:0-35000 GCA_907163375.1 Prostheceraeus crozeri | reverse complement strand
CGAAAATTGGTGTAAGCCTACAGCTGTACAAGGGTACTTTTGTTCCCTCGCTTCCTGTAGGCCTACCGGCAGCGCTGGTCCTGCGACTGATCACAAAAAGCGGACCACCAGAGCCAATATTAATATGATTATAATTTAAATGTATTTCAATCAATTAAGAAACTTTTTCAACATTAATAACCAGAAGAATCACCACTGGTCAGTTAGCAGTAGCATGCATCATCTGTTAGTTGACGTTCCCCCCAATATCTAGTATTGTCAGTAGTCTCATGGCTATCAGACACGCATTCGATGTACATGTAGCATATATTTAGATGCAAAAAATAATAAAAATGCTTTTCTGTCATCGAATTTTCTGATAAAGTATTTTGACCTACTATATAAAGGAAAATAGTAGTAGGAACCAGTACTTCACACTTCTATGAATCAGTCATGAATTTTCAGTGCAATTTACAGTTTGGGTTACTTGAATCAACGAACAATTCAAAACTGTCATGTATTGATTACCATTTGATGATAAACAAATAAACGCAAATAATAATAATAATCTTTGCTACTTGCAACACGGCAATGGCAATTTTACAATTCAGATGTTGAGCTGCTAGAAGCCAAATTAATTTCATTTTGAAGTAAACAACAATTTATCGTATAGAAGACAACTGCTTCGAATCGGTGATGAAATCAGTCATAGCTATAGTTGATTGATTTTCCCACCAATCACAAAATCGACGTTTGAATGTGCACATTAATTTGTTCATTTACGAGCATTCTTCAACGGCGTGTTCGGAATCCTTGTGTCGCTATCTCTCCGATCATCCTGAGATTATTCAAATGCTCAGACTGCAATTTCTATGGAGAATTTCCTTTGTGTGTTTTTATTATTAGTTACCTGTGTGGAAAATTGAGCTTTGTGCAGCGATGCCATCACAAATCATAACAGCTCTTTATGTCCGTGAGTTGTACTTATATCTTGTTCAATCGAACGTATTTAGTATGGAGTTATAACAGATATGGACTACACTGTCGGTGTGAAGAATTTCCGAAAATCATTCATCAATTTAATGAAATGATTTAGATGAGTCAATCTATTTCTTTTCTTGATCAAACTGTGACGGAACGCGAGAAGAATTATTGTTTTCATTGGATCGTCGGAGTCAACATCAGGTGTCTTTTTCAAAATTATTTTCGTAGCAACTAGCAAAGTTGTTCTGCAAACCAATTTTGATAAAACTTTCCTAAGATTTCCAAAATAAAATTGAATGACAATAACCAAAGTAAGTATAAGAGAAGTAAGTACATATTTAAACACTTTGGGCCGTTCTATATGCAGCATATGCATCTTCTTAAACATATGCCACTGCTAAAATGTTAGCGGGAAAATTAATTGCCTCTTAGAGCGCATCGAAGATTAAGGCCATCAAAGTGCATTCAAACGTACAGAGAACTCCGGCAGCTATCATTCTAACGGCAATCGTGGATTAATTATAGGCCCTATGTTGACAACAACGCTCCAGATACTTCAATTTTACTCCAATGCCTTCCAAAAGACAGTATAATCAAGACTATCTCGAACTTGGACCACTTTGACTTGGCAAAATTGTCCAATCGAATATTAAATGCAGATGACAGAGATGTCTACATGCTTTCTGAATGTCAATCGAATAAAAGGAAGATTAGGAAAATTTATTTAAAGAGTAATCATTTGACAAATTTAGAAATGCGACGTTTCAAAGAAGATTATTTTTGTACCCATGATGGCAAATGAGGATCGATACCATTTTGTCTTTGAAATAAGTTTACAATTTGATTTTAAAGTTAAGAGACTAAAAGATCAAATAATGATTTACATAATGAACCTTAGCGAATGATTTGCAATTGAATGATATAATAGCTTACCTGAAGTAGAACGATGATGAACGTTGTCGATCTTTATTAGCGATTTCTGGATATCTGGAATATCATAAACGTCCTTGAAGTGTTATTGAATATGATTAACCCTAGTTTTCATTTAGCTCGTCTTTTAAATAATATTCTGGATGCATCAAGACATCCTATTCATCTGTTGCAATCATAAACGCAGCAAAAATGCATATACATTTTTTGCTTGCTTATAAATTTACTTATGCCTCAGTCTTGACAACCATTATATTCATGGCTCTGATTTTTGCCATGATCTCTTCTAAATTTTTGGTAACAACTTCATAATTATCATCTCTTATTCCAACACAATTTCATAAGAGTTATAGATAATTTCGTGTAAATATAGCAACTGATTTCCACAATGGAAACTCAACTTGATAATGACTCACTGAGTCCGCCGTAATTGAATACAAAATCCGCAAGTATGAATGATTTAAACATTTTTGCTCAATTTCTATCGGACACCAGGAAAGAGGGCGACATAGGGACGAATGTTTGCGAAGCAAATTTAAAAAAATGACAAATTGCAACATCATGTTGCATTTAATTAGCGTTACAGCTATTCGCAAGTAACACCAAATTGGTATAATGCAGAAAAGAGTGTTTCATCCACTTACTATATAGATATCCATGCACATGCACATGCAGCCTAGTATATTGTAGATGCAAAAGAATAATATAAATGCTTTTCTGTCATCGAATTTTCTGATAAAATAGCTTGCACTACTAAATAAAGAAAAATAGCAGTACGTCTCAGTACTTCACACTTTTATGAATCAGTCATGAATTTTCGGTGCAATTTACAGTCACTGAAAATTTAAGGGTCATTATGGAACAAGGTTTTGTGTAATTCATGGAACTGAAAAGAGAATTATTCTGATAATTTTGCTTGAAGCACTTCAAGTAAAGGAGTAACACAGAGACAGTGGAAGATACTTGCAGGTGTAAGTGACTCCCTTCTTGCAAACGTGATAGGGTCCATGTCACAAAAGCTGTGGGTTATCCACAACTAGATTTTAAGATTAACCACACCAAACTTTAAGAAGACACACTTAACCCATTTTCTACCCACGTACTAAAATTTATGCAGATCTGACAATGACTTTTTGCATTAGAGACAATAGCATGAAGTGTAGTGACGCATTATTGTTGCTCCTGTGGGCATTGTTCTCTCCATTACCTTGCCACGCTTTTTTTAAGTTAAAAATGTTAGTGTAAGGGATGTGGCCTGGTCATCACTACAAGAGTTATCGGGGAATGACTCTGTTGACCTCAAGTGTTTCCTGCTCAGACGATGAGGTCAGAAGTCACATCAAGCTGCAGACATCGCTGCACTTCAGGCTATCATCCTTAATTCATAAAGTACTTGTCCGATTTGCACAAATTGTGACATGTGTATAGAAAATATCCTCACTTGCGTGGACCTAAAGTTTTAGGAAGATTCATTCATTTTTGCGGATTTTACACAAACTTGAGAACGTGTGGGGTGATAACCCATAAGTACCCAAAAGCTTTAGAATTCGAGGAAATATTTTGAACATTGATGATGAAAAGTGACAAAATGCATTAATAAAATTGAACACAGGATGCCTGTATTCGGATCATAACTCAATCATAAATTAAAGAAGAACGTGGTCCTCCATGAGGAAATGGCTTTGTGTCACTCGTCCACATGAACAAAAGGCAAAAGTTTTGTATGCTTCTTTAGTTTCCAACAGAAGGAAACAGTACCCTGGCTTGGCAGCTGTGTCTCTGAGGTACCTCTCATGTGCACTCTCAAAGTGACAGCATTCATTTCGTCTTCCAATAATTCGTTTAGCAGATTTGACCGGCTACAGTGCATCAGTTGTGTTCAATGGGCCCACAAAACTGAATACTCGTGTAACTGTTGCTGTTTTTAGCTGAGCGAAAATGGTAACTTGTCTTTAATAACTAATTAAGAGACTTTTATCCACTTTTTGTACAATTTAGCCAATTTGCTCAGTGAGCAGGTTGTGAACTACATGTCAGTGAAAACATTCGCGAAATGAAAATGTTTTGATATTTAATTTTTGCAACTGCTGACGAACTTGCCACAGAAATTTTCCGTGACTGTCGAACATTACCACACATGATCGGTTGTCTTCCCTATCAGAAATGTGTAAGTGTAAGATAGATGAAGCTAATTAGGACTATGACCTTTGGCAAGAAGAAATCAGTTACGAGGAAATTTTTCTCCATTCATAATAAATTATATATATAAGTCCCATAAGCATGTGTACTAAATCGTATTATCCCTCGGCGGGCCAAGGTCCCAGTTAGTGATGAAAATTTTCCGGAAAATTTTGAGTCAAAATTTACCATGGAAAATATTGGAAAAACTTGAAAGTTTTGATTTTTTGTGATATGCCCTATAATTTGACCGCTTCCACAGCCGAGGCAGCTACACACAAATAGAATTGTTCTTAAACTCTTGATTTCATCATATTATTTCGATTAAAACGATCGTAGCAATGCGAGTCCCGCCCGCGGATATTTGAGCATTCCTTTGCCACCAGATGGCCTGTGCTAGTGTGTTAGCGCTATTAATTACCACACAGACTCCGTTTGGGATAAATGGCTATACTTTCATGCAACAAGAAAGATTTGGAGAAAAAAGCACTTTATTTTGGAGTATGCTTATAGCTTGAAAGTTAAGCTTTTTTATGCAGCGTTGATTATATCGATGAAAATTTTCCATGTGTGGATGAACATGTGAAGTAGAATAGCTCACAGTTCACGCAGCAATATAAACGACCATATTGGAAGATACAAAGACTGTAAACTCGTGAGATATTTGGAAACCAAAGATATCTCTGATGATTAAAATAACATCTATGATAGCTTCCAACTTCTGGCGTATTGTCCGATATCTTCGTTGAGGACAAACTACACATCTTCCATTTCTAGTTCAGATGATTCAGATAGCTCCAAATCGATTTCAGATCTACCCAAATGAATTTCAGACATTTCCAGATGAATTGGAGATTGTCCAGTTGAATTTAAGATCCTTTCAAGGTTGAGTTTCTGATAGATATCTGAAATTCAATCAGAGAAATCTGAAATCCATCTTAAGTCTGAAATTCATTTGGAAAGATCTGAAATAGACTTGGAAAGGGTGCACTTGGTTCCAAAAGGTAACATGCAGGGATTATAGAGAAGTTTTCGGTCTTTGAATATTATATAGTCTTTTCAAACGATTACAATAAGTCTCCAAAACAAAGGCAAAAACGTCAATCACCGAAAAATAAATTTCAAAAAATGGAAAAATTTTCCGGAAATTTTGAAAGAATTGGAAAATTTTCCATTTGCATCAATAGTCCGAGCCAACTTCGGCAGGCTAAGGATGGTGATTTTGATCACCTACATGTGTGAAATCACAAAAATATTATTCCGCTACGAATTTGTATTCCATTAGCGGTTTTGCGTAAAATCAGATGTATTTCGTCTTAAATAAAAGCAAAATCATTAACACATCAATGTTTATTTTTTAATTTAACGTACAATATGAAATCATAAAACTCTGCATTATTATTCTTTTGCCTTACAAAAGTGCTAAATATTAAATTCCAGTTGCGTGAGACTTATACAAAAGACAGTTGCAAACGTGGCGTCTTTTGCTGATTTTGTTAGCATCTCGACCAGATTTTGTAAACTTGCACTTGCACAGCGAGAGACAGTATAAGGCCTATCACTAGTGTCTGAGGGTGAAGGCAGCTGAGCCTGCGCCGAGAGATTTGCTTATCGCTTGATGTGTTCTAATATTGGTGCTTTCAGGCTCATATGATTTTGCAGTTGTTTGAGTATGAATGGCACCTCAAGTTGATGTGCTAGCTGCTGTAAAAACATGAGTCTTCGATGTTTGTCTCAATTTTTGTCAGTGAACTACGATGTTTTTTGTCGGTACTTGTACCTTGATTCGTCCGACGTCGAACTTTCATTTTCACCCCATAGATCGGCAACAACTCTTGTTGCAGTAGTTCTCCGTTGACGCGAGGCCATCATGAACAAATAATGTAGTCGGCAGAGAAACGTTTCTCGCTGTCACATCGAGTGATTTTGATTCACGATGCTCAATGCTCGATTGTAGTGAGCAGTTGATTGAGAAGACATTGGAAAGGGACCATAACATAGCGATTGGGTTTGTGGATCTGGAGAAGGCATACGACACGGTACCCAGACTCTTGGTGATGGCAACGCTGAGGTGGCTGGAGGCTGACGCTGATGATGTACGGATGATTGAAGACATGGACAAAAGTGCGAAAGTGGTGGTAGTGATCGAAGCGAAGCGCAATGATGATTTCGAAGTGCACATGGGCCTAAGACAGGGTAGTGCCTTGAGCCCATTTCTGTTCATAATGGTAATGGAGCTAGTTAGCAGGAAAAGCAGTGAAAAGGAAACCATGAAGTTCGAAATTGTTGTACGTGGATGACCTGGCGGTAGTAGTGAGGGATGAATTTGAGTTAGAGAAGAGGCTGAAAGATTGGGATATAAATCTTACGTGTCATAGTCTGAGAATGGGATCGGCGAAGACGGAAGTGATGTGGATAGGGGAGTGGAAAGACTTGGCTGTGGGTGTGAGAGAAGTGGAGCTGAAGCAGGTAGATAAGTTTGTGTAACTTGGTGGAACAGTCTCTGAAGATGGTCGGGGCGATGCAGAAGTAAGGAGGATACAGGCAGGAGCTGAGGCATACAGGAAAGTGGCAGGAGTGCTTGCGGCAGGGGTGCGGAGTCGGAGTCGGAGTCCCGGAGTCCTATCATTTTTGCTGGAGTCGAAGTCGACTAGACCCGAGTAACTAGACCCGAAGTAAAATACAAACAAATTATCTATTCTCGTGCATGATGTCAACTTTCTCCGTCAAACAAAAGTACAGAGACAGCAGTACATGCAAAGCTTGCAATAGTTGAGGGAATGAACCGTGATAGTGAAAAAGGATTGTCTTTTCACTCGGTGATTTAGTAGAGAAGACAAGCCTTCCTAGCCTCGATCACACCTACGCACCAAATGTCACATCAGAGACAAAAATGAAATGCTAGTTTGTTTGAGAACATTACCTCTTACCCTCACGTTAATCGTGTATGTGATGGCTCCTCTAAAGCGGATATTGAAATCGAAAGCGTACTCATATTTTTGAAGAAGGGGGTATTTTCCTGTCTGGTAGAGACTGGAGAAAAACCGTGGGCGAAGGACAGAGTGAAATGGCGGAAAATTGTTAATGACGCGTCAAAAAGTGTGGAGAATATGAGGTGACTACTGACTGCTTTTTTGATAATGAATTGTTATTTTTGCGTGTGAAATTTCTCCCCTACCACCCTTTTCAGGGAAAATGAGGTTGCTAAAATGCAATAAAAATTAATAAAATATGCTCATTGGTTTGCTGACGGTTGCTTGTGTGTCAGACTGCATGCTCGATTAATGTATTTTACCGGCAGGCGGCAGCTAAGTTTAATGCCTCAAATGAAGATCGCGGCCTGCCTATGCTTGTTGAGGAATCTGCAGCTAAAAATCATGTAATGAATTTTTTATCAATGTCATTCAGGGTTCTTTGTAGTTTACATGCACAAAGAGTGTAGGCCTACTACATGCATGTGTCAATATGCTAGACAACAAAAGGCAAAAACAGAATATGGCATCAAAATGTTGCTCTTGACCTTAACTCTTAATGTATACAAGGATACAAAGAATTTAACTTTAGTTATCATGGGCTACTCATTGAAGATTATTTTTAAAAATGCAAAATTTCAAAAAGTACTTTTCTCAAGTACCCCCTATAGCCTATACCCCATTTGAGTATGCCCCATTTTTGCTACTTCTGTTCTTTGCCCCCATTTCTGTTGTTGACACCTGGAAGTGTTGCATCGTCAACGATCTTCTCTTGCTCCCACCTGTTCTCATTAACGTCGCATAGCGTTGAGTGTGTAAAACTCCTCTTATCTGACTTGTAGAACATTTGCAGCCTCAGAATTGGACAACTGCTCGTCATTTGTCTGTAGACAATAATCACACGAAGTTCATGATCACAGCTGTACCTTGTGTTCTAACTGAGTATCCAAGGCACCAATCCTTCATCACAGAGTTCAAGTAAGACTTCTCAGTCATGTTGTAGTGTCACTCAGTGACAGATCAGGTCTATTCTCAACCCACTGTGACTAAATAAAAACTTGAAAATGTGGGAGGGAAATAATAGAAGTACCCCATTTTTTCATAACTCAAAATGCGCCATTGCGCCTGTTATCATATGTACAGAATACCAAAAAAAGTAAAAGTCACGAAATTTGGCGGTCATTGAAGCAGTTCACACAAAAATTCAAGCGGGTAGTTACAAAATCCACCCTTGGCCCGCCGAGGGTTAATGAATACCAAAGTAGCCCATATTTGTGTTGTAATTGTAATTTCAATTAGGCCTAGGAAAATACAATTGTAGTTAAGCATACAGCTAGACTACAGTAATTGGTAATTGTGATTAATTCATCACACTTTCTAAGTAATTGACACAAATCTGATAACTTATGGGTTATCTCCCCCCTCAGGCTTTCAAATTTGTCTAAAATCTGCAAAAATGAATCAATCGTCACTAAACTTCAGGTAGACTGACTTAAGCGTATTTTCTACCTTCATACAAAAATTTATGCAGAGTGGACAGGTAAGTTTTGCATTAGAGACGACAACCTGAAGTGCAATGATGTCAACAATCAAGTGATCTGACTTCGTCTGTTCAACGCGTTTACTCGTGTGTGCATTGTTCTCTCTCCCTCTTCATCCACCGCCAAGTGTTATTTGAATCTTCCCACGGCCCAGCGGCGTAGGGTGCAGTTTTGAAAAAGGTATTCAAGGAAAACCTGGATATAGGGTGACCCACACACACTACTTCAATCTATTCATATACAAACGCTTACATGCAGGACAAATAATTATATATAATGTAGCCTACTGTATACGGACATGTGCGAAGCTTCGGCTGAAATCAAATTATGCTCCGCACGCATTTTGTATTAATGTAGGCCCGCTATTTGCATGCACAGTTGCACACATCAAAAACACTACACATCAACAAATTAAAAAAATTAAATGATAGCTTCCTTATGAAGAATTCCATAATTCAAACATTGAACACATACAAACGTAGATCACGACAGTGCTACTTCATTTTAAAAAAATTCATCAAGATCATAGAAACTTTGTTTTGATGAAAGGACGATAAGCAGAGTTTTTCAATTACTTTCGAATCACATGTCCTATCAATTTCTTGTATATGTTTTCAAGCATTCCAAACGATCTGAAATTTCACTCCAAAAGTTGTCAAAGTGTATCTGAATCAACTGAAAGTTGCCCATTTCAGCAACACTATTCAAATTCCTTGGTTGAATAGTGGATATGATAAAGCATCCTCAGCGGTTCTGCATTTGTCTCTGTAGAACATGCATCATAAAGTGATTACATACATTATTGTAGGAAAGTCATTACAAAAGAACGAGGGCGAGGAGGAAGAACTGCATGTGATTCCATGATTACATGAATGATGTCAAAAACAGCTGCTGCCCAAAATTGCCCCGCATTCTCTATCCCAACAATGTCATTCAGCCCATCAGGTTGAATAGTAGTCTTATGCTTGTACCGGAGTATTGAAGCTGATAGTATAAGGGACGACGCGGTGCCGATAATTAAGGAGTCTTGAGATAGCGCACCTCATTGTGTTATTTTGCTAAATGCTAGAGGAGACGTCCAAGAAACAACAAGTGGAATCAAAATTAACGCTGATTGATATCGTTGCTTATTACAATAGCTACTTTGGAATCAAACCGAATTACTAAGCCGTAAAATCAGTCTACTAATTATCGTAAAAATCGATGGAATCAATTCACAACTTTACACAGAAGATAAATAGGTATTAAATAATACTGTGAATACTGTACACGATACGCCACTGCCACGGCCATTTCCTTTCCACACCAATATTGAGTTGAAAATGCTAGTACTGTGAGGGATATGACTGGTCATCATCACTTCAGGAGTTGTCGGGAAATTACTTTGTTGACCTCAAGTGCTTTGCGCTCAGACGATGAGGTCAGAATAAGTCAAATCAGGCTACAGGCATCTCTGCACTTCAAGTTATCGCTGCTAATTCGAAAAGTACTTGCCCAATTTGCACAAAGTTTGGAATGTAGGTAGAAAACATCCTCACTCATGTGTACTTAAACTTTTGTAACGATTGATTCGTTTCTACGGATTTTACACAAATTTGAGAACGTGTGGGGAGATAAGTAGTAAGGAATCCTCCCAACTGCGCACAGCGCCCCCCTCTGGAGCGTGAGATGGGTTGTTGCGGTTCTGGGTCGACCGTCCGTGTGTGTCGTGGTCAACCGTCGTAGTTGTTCTTGGGCGGCGGTCTATGTTTTTGGTGTGTAGGAGTGTTTGTAGGTGTGTTTTGTGTTTAGATTTTGGCTTCCTGATGAAATTCTGCGTCGACATGTTGAGTTTCATGGGTGTAGGTGTGGTTTAGATGGGGTTTTGAGTGTTTTTGAGTGAGGAAATGGCTGTAGCGGCTAAACGAAGCCTCGCACGTGAAAATGGACGGCGGATTTGAACTTCTTGGCCAAGTTTGGGTTTAGAGGACTTGTTTCCAAAGTCGTTGGCCAAAGAACGAAGAACTTCGACCCCCCCTCCTCGGCAGTGTTGTTTGAACTTTTTGGCCAAGTTTGGGTTTAGAGGACTTGTTTCCAAAGTCGTAGGCCAGAGAACGAAGAACTTCGACCCTCCCCCTCGGCAGTGTTTCTTCCAACTTCGGTTCTAGAGAACGCAGAAAGTCGCGCAATAGCTGGTTTGAAAGCTAAGAGTGCCACAAATTCATTGGGAAGCACGGTTTGGCCCTACCTTCCTTTGCTGAGGCTTGAGAGTGACATTGAGACTTTTGATCATGTTAGAGAGCCGTCAGAGGTTGAGTTTTTGTCTTTTGGGCTCCAGCGGGCGAACGAAACATCGGACGAGAAAACTGACACCAGATTTGGAATCAGCTTGAGTCATTGGCCAATGAGGAGCACATCCAATGAGAATCCAGCATTTCTCTATAAATAATGACGTTTTCAGAGTGACAATCATTCTATCTTTGAGTCGCACAAGTGTCGGACGCACGTTCTCCCTCTACATTCCTATTATATTATCCATCTGAAATGGTAAGTTGGAACCTTCCTTCCTCTCCTTCCTTGAGTGTTAACTTAATAGCATCTCTTTTATTTTCAGGCATCTACTACATCTACTACATTTACAGGACAAGATAGTGTTCAGACGTTACAAGGATCTCTACAATCAGATCGTCTTATGTTGAGGCCAGTAGAAGAGACAACAAAGGTACATAATCCTACCCCACTACAGCGTAAATTTAGACAAGCCATACGTTATTACGATCATAGTATAGTATTGCAAACGGGAATGATTCCTTCCACTGAAGTGAAGATATTGAACAATCAGTATGGGGACTACGTAGTCATTCCTGTGAATCCATACATTCGTCGCCAACTCGATGTTATTGAAGAGTTGCAACATTAAATATGGACATCCCTACTCCCCTTAGCAAGGAATGGAAGGCGAGAGACGACAATGATACTCCATATAGAAAGATATGGGATGGTAAAAATCTTTCTTTACTACGAGTACTATCGCATTGGTGCTCATACTATAAAAAGGGAAATGAAGTGACACCCATCAGATGTGAAGACCTCGCAGAAGGCACTTGGAATATTGGTTTTGCTATCAGTGGAAGATATTGTGGCTATCACCAGAACAACAAATTGCCCTCTATATCGATGCATGCTCAATCCATCCTATATATACCAAAGCAACCAGACGTTCATGACATTATTGATCAAATTCTCAACGAGAGCGATACAAAACGCAAGTCAGAGAAGAATGCTGCCGGTAAACGCAAGCCAAAGAAGGAGAATCAGTAGTCCTTACCTATCTCTGCCTTATGACAATTCGCTCATGTGCTTTGAGTGTCGCAGTCGTGGACTTATCAGATACATTTTACTTCTTCGCTGCCATCATGTTATTTGTGTATTTTGTCGTGAACAGCATCGATGTACTTCATCATTTTGTAATATGTTATAGGACTCTTCATCAGATGAGTAAAAATTTGTAATTTTCTTTTTAGTCATCTATCATCATTTTATGGATTGTGAAGGTGAACCTGTACAGGAGCTCAGTGCTATTGCTATGGACAATTGGTCGTATCAAATTGTTAGTGTCTACCATCAACATGCCAAGTGTGATCCCAACGCTGATAGCTGGGCGAGAAAACACATCCATGGACTTAATCAGCAATACTTCAAGACTATGGCTTATCTAATCAATGTGATATTCTTATTGACTTTAAAAGATGGTTAGCAGCTTTTAATGCTGTATGTATCTTTCGCAATGATCCTACTAAGGAGAAGAGACTATTTCCAAATCTAATCATCAATGATATTCTACTTCCACCTTGGGATAGTAGAGTTAATCAACACTATCATCAAGTCACTAAACGTTTTAAGGAATTGAGTGTTTCTATTTTAAATGTTCGTTGTAGTCGCTACATTCATAATCAATGCTTTTTTCCTCCATATCTCAACACTGCTAAGGTAATGTTTGGTCATCACTGCTCTTTATATGATAGCTACCAACTGTATCTATTTCATCTGTTTCAAACCCAAAATTTGTAATGCATGCTTGTTAAAGTCGTTCAATAAATGCTTTATGAACAGATTTGTTATTTTCATGCAACGGGTGGGATAGATGAAGGATGATAATGTCTTTCTCAAATGATTGTGGAACATTACGTTTTCATAGACAAAGATTATAGGGAACTATTCAAGATTATGCGATAACTTTTCATAAATATGAGATCAACATCAAATCAGTTATTGGTGATACTAGCACTCTATTTTTGAAGTTAATGGATACGTTTTCCAATAGAATTGTAATGGCGAGATTAGTTGCAAAAATTCATTTCAACCATTTTGGGAAAGAAGAGGTAGAAGATCGTTTCTTCCACTTTACTTCTTATTCAATGGAAGTTGTAGATAATCCCGAAGAATTTTTTGAAAGACATATGGGAAAAATTGCTCAACGTCTTGTTTCATTTAACAATCATGGTAGCAGTCTAGTGATTGAAGCGATTTCACATATTCACATTCAATTTTGTATAAAAGAAACTTAAAGATGCAATGGTACTTGATCGTAGCACCATTGGTGTTCGAGTTGTGTCTGCTTACTCTCAAAGTATATTCCTTCTGCACATGTGTCTATTATTTAGAAAAGGCTAGCAAGTTCATGTCTTCAAAACGACTTGCTTTAGAAGTTGTTAGCAAGAGTGAAAATATGTGCGATGTATGTAAGCGAAAGGATGGAAGGGAAAAACGCATCTTTAAGAGACGTAAGCATAGTTTCTGCCAGCGCAGTTTCATACGATACTGTATTCAACTTTGTCAATGTAGTCACTGTGATATAGCTCATTTTGAGTGTCACTTCTGTCATTTAAGTTAGCACCTATGCAAATGTGGAAAAATCAAGTTGTAACAATGGTTTAGAGAAAAATGGCGAAACGCAAAAGTCGAAAGTCTTCAAAATTTTCTGAGGCCATTCGAACTCTTCAACGAATGAAAGGAAATCAGCGATACAATGCTAGACGACATGCTAATGATAAATTTATTCGAGAAATTGTTTCTCATGTGAGAAGTTTGAGGACAAAGAAATTATCACCACAACAACGAAAGTTACTTAAGCGACATACATTCCTCTCCATTCCTAAAGTTACCCTTCAAAGAAAGAGGAAAACTCTAACACAAAAGGGCGGTTTCCTTTCAGTGTTACTTCTGAAGTTAGCTCCTGTAATAGGTGACCTATTGGGTAGGATCTTTAATCCTAAGCGTTAATTATGCAAATATTGAATGCCAAAGTATCAAAATGGATTTCAGACTTCAATGTGATAAAGTTCTGACTGTATCAGGTCCATCCCATGCAGGTAAAACTGTTTTCACTCTGAATTTGCTAGATAAAAGAAAATAGTTGCTTAGGGAACCTATCAATCGAGTGATTTCGTGTTATGGCATTTATCAACCGTCACTCGTTCAGGAATTGCAATGTCGTAACTTTATTCGAAATGAAGGAATTATTCCAGTGGATAAGATTCAGTCCAATGATGTCATCGTATTGGATGATCTATTAAAAGAAAGCAAGAATTCTAAAGATGCTGCAGATATGTTCACTCGCGCAACACATCACAAAAGATGCTTTATAATCTATATCGCGCAAAATTTGTTTCCTGATAGGAAAGACACCCGCTCACGAAACCTGAATACACACTATTACGCTATTTTTAAGAATCCACGAGATAGAAGTCAATTTGAAATTTTAGCGCGACAAGTTGCGCCAAGAGGTTCAAAAACCTTAATTGAAATTTTTCAAGCAGCAACTGAAAAACCACACGGTTACTTATTTATTGATTTTACACAGGAGTGTCCCGAAGAATTTAGATTTCGAAGTGATATTTTGAAAAGCCTATGATTATGTACAAATTATGAGTTCTTATTCTCGCATGGTTGTTGTTCCTCAGGATGAATATGTGCAATTGACTGCCATGCAACAAGTAAGACAACCTCTTGCAAATCAAATTTATAAGAATGAATTAAATTATCAGCAAAATGCGCATATCAAAGATCCACATCGTGCTGTATTATTACAATCGGAAACTGTCGAAGAATTAAAAAGTTTGAAGGATAAGATGCGTGACTCTCTTTCGACTGCTACACCTTTAGCATCTCGCATACATGCAATGTCCCTCTTCAACAGCATTGAACCATATCTCACTGTGAATGATAGAGGTGAAATCATTTCAGATGAAAATGAAATTATTAACGCTTCACGTTATGAAGACTTGATTCAGCATGCAACACGCAGAAAAGGCCGTCAAGGCTATGTCCCACCTGATTGGTCTTACTTTCTTAAACTATTGAAAAAGCACATTGTTCCAAAATTTGCTTTGAATAATGAAACATTGAAAGAACTTGATTCTATTTCAGCAGTTGATGCTACTTCATCTACATCGTGCGATTCTCTCCAAATCCAAATCAATGAGTTGAAGGAGAAATCTAAATCCACCAAGTCTATCAGCTTTGACTCTGATGACATTGTAAATGAGTTAGAGCAACGGATGAATCGACGATCGAATGTGGTTATATCTGGATTAGCAGAGAACCAAAGTGGATCTGTCGACGAGAGGAAACAAAGCGATGAAACGAAAGTTAAAGACATTTTTCGCGAGCTCGGCAACCATTCTGCAGTTGTGCTCTCTGTAGCAAGAATCGGGAAGCCTAGTTCCAAAAGATCAAGACTTGTGCGGGTGACTTTGTCTGACTCTGAAATGAAAATGTCGATTTTGAAAAATTCTAAGTCCCTCAGAAGTTCGAACTCATATCGTCACATATTTGTAAATAATGACCTGACATTTAAACAAAGGGAGGAACAAAAGGCTCTTCGTGACGAATTGAAAACCAGAAGAGGAAATGGGGAAGACGTCGTCATCTACAAAAACAAAATTACAGGGAAAGATGATATCAAGAATTTTCAATAGATTGTTTTTCATGTTGTGTACCCCCCTATATCCTTTTATCCAACATACAATCCCTACGTCCAAAGCACAACGAATTGTGTGTAATTTCTTCCGCTAGAGTATCCGATGTTATTGCCCTCTGTGAAACCTGGTTACATGAAAATATTTCTGATGACGAGCTAATAATTCCAGGATACAGTCTTCATAGACAAGACAGACATGATGGCAGAAGAGCGGTGGCGTTTGTGCTTACGTACGAAACAACATTCCTCATACTGTTGAACCTTTAGTTGATAATCTGGATTTTATTGAATGTCTTTGTATAAAGTTTAATTCAATAAGTATTGCTTTACTGGTCATATACATTCCTCCGAATTTGAATAGCTCCAATTATCTGCAATGAATGATTTTATCATCTATGTTTGTGATTCATTGTCATCTTTTGAACTCATGATTGTTGGAGACCTAAATAGATTCCCTACAAACTGTATTTAGGGAAGTTTGAATCTTAAGCAAGTAGTCAACTGTCCTACACGGAAAGGTAATATTCTTGATAAAATCCTTCTGTCTGACTCTGTCCTTTCATACTACTATTGTAAAGCATGTCCTGTATGTCTCAACTCCCCTATCAAAGTAGGACCCCCTATTGGAGGTTCTGATCACGGTACTATTACGTTGAGACCTTGCAATAATGTCATGCAGAAAGCTAAGGAAAAGTTTTATTTTGCTAAAGTCTATGATTTCCGTGATAGTCATGTTGCCAAATTTTGTCATTCATTAGATGCCTTTCCTTGGAAAGATTCTATGGAATGGATGTTCCCTTCAAAGAAAAATGTAATATTTTTTACAGCATTTTGCACAATGCTATGGAAAACATCCAACAACAAACTGTAAGAATGTCCGGTCGAGAGAAACCATGGATCACACCTAGATTGAAAATGATGATAAACCTCCGCTATGATGCCTAAGGAAAGCAATTTTGATTTGTATTATCACTATAAAGAGAAAGTCACAAGCGAAATGAAGTGCGCAAAAAGGAAATGGATTGAAAGCCTAAACGGTAAACCAAATGGATTATGGAAAGTACTCAGTGCAACGAATAATATCAAATCAAATAGTCTTTCAATTTCAAATGATGCAGCAGAGACTATCAATGCTAGTTTTGCATCGACCTTCTCCCCCCTCCTAACTGGCCTGATATTTTGAGGAGTTGAAGCAAAGGAAAGGAAAACTGATATCTCTCTGTTGAAAGAACCTAGCCTTACTCCAAAAATTGAAAGCAAACCAGTCCTCCGGTAGTGATGACATCCCGCCATTCCTAGTAAAAGCTGCCTGCGATGTCTTAGCTGCTCCGCTCACCCATCTTATCGCCCTATCCTTCGAATCCAAGTCAGTGCCCGATGCCTGGAAATTTGCTAGAGCAAATCCAATCCCCAAAAAGAAACATAATGACTCTCCGCCTATATCTCTTACCTGAATTCTCAAAAGTCTCGAACAATATTAATTGATTCGATCAAGCAATCTCTCATTGACGCATACGGTACCGACCAATTTGGTTTTAGACCGTCCTACTCAACGCTTCACGCAAACATCCGCATTCACGACTTCACAACATTATCATTGGACGAGTTGTATTGTACTGGTGTCGCTTTACTTTCATTCGACATGTCCAAAGCATTTGACCGTCTTAATCATGGGAGTCTTATCAGCTCCTTAATCGAGGCTGATCTTCCCAAGGATTTTATTTTATGGTGCAGTGATCTTCTCGTGAACCGTCATCAATATGTGAAGCTAGGACATTGTACGAGCTCTACCACCCCAGTTACTTCAGGTATTCCGCAAGGAGGAAAACTTTCTCCTTTTCTTTTCTGCACCCATATGAGATCATTCAAAGCTCTACACCCACATGCCTTGACTTCTAAATATGCTGACGACATTGTGATTGTTCTACCTGCCTTCCGTTCAATGATATCGAACTCCCAAATTCGAGACGAAATCAATCATTTAAAAGACTGGTGTAACTCACATGGACTAGAACTAAATTGTGAAAAAACCCAATGCATGTTTATCGCTAAAAGTCAGAATTCTTTAGTGCCTCGTGATATTCATTTTGTAAATAGTATAAAGATTCTTGGAGTCATTTATGACTCAATCTATCTTGGAATTCTTTTGTAGACAATTTATGCAAACGTGCCAACCAGCGTCTTTATGTCATAAAGCGATTAAAACAATGCCTTTGTGTGTCCCAACTCATTCAGATTTATATTGCTACTGTCCTTTCAACGCTGGAATACAATGCTGCCCTCCTCGTTGGACTGAACCAGCTTAATGTTGAAAAATTGGAAAAGGTTCGGCGACGTTCTCACAAAATTATTTGCGGACCAAAGTGCAGTTGTGATAGCTTTACCCCTCTATCTCTAAGAAGGGAAAGATCTGCCTTAACAGTTTTCAGAAAAATGTTAGAACCAAAACATTTATTGCATAAAATCATGCCCCCAAACTTTCAAGATCCCGACATTCCCTCGCTGTCTCTATCCCCTTCTCAAGAACCCAACAACGCCAATTGTCATTTATTCCCAGATGCTCTATTGCATAACCTAGCAGAAATATGCTAACTAATGTATTTCCTACATCTACTGTGCATGTCTTCTGTATACTGTACAAGCCCTGTATTTTTCATCTGTGTATCTGCAATGCATGATTTCCATTTCAAATGAATAAACACATACTACTACATCACCGGTTAAGAGTAAAATTAGAATGTCAAGGAATTGGTTTAAGAGATCACCTTCTAAATCCTCTCCCGCACCCATCAAGCAAACAGGGGGAAGAGAACGACGCAGAAGAACTCCTCCAAAGAAATACATGTTCTCAGACTATTAATATGAAGCAGATGTGTTGCTTACCATGTAATGAGCCGCCAGAAGTAAATGTAACTGTAACTTGTACTTGCTGTGCCAGCTCTCACAATGAGACTCCTAAGCAATGTAAATGTAAATCCCATAAATCTTGTGGTTGATGTAAATGCAAAAAGGTAAGAAAGCAAAAACATGAGAAGAAGGAGAAAGAGTCAGTCGTCATCGGATGAACTTTTAGAGTCAATATATTATGATGTAAAACATCCTGCAGGATTTGCATCTATAAGGAAATTGTCAAAAGCGAGCGGTCTTCCACACTCACAAGTTAAACAATGGTTAAAGGGTCAAGCTACATATAAACTCCACAAACAAGCGAAAAAGAAGTACCAGACCCGTCATTATATTGCTCATGACATTGATGAACAGTGGCAAACAGATTTGTGTGACGTTACCGCTATTTCAAAACATAACTCGGGACACAATTTTATCTTAACCGTAATTGATATTTTCTCACGTGATGCGTGGGTTCAACCTTTAAAAACTAAAGAAAGTAAACGAGTAGCAAAGGCATTCCAGTCAATTTTCTGAGAGGGTCGCACTCCAAAGAGAATTCAGAGTGATCAAGGAAAAGAGTTTGAAAATCAGCATGTGGGAAGATTATTTGAGAGATATGATATTGAGCTGTTTAGTGTAAAGAGTGCTTATAAGGCTGAACTAGTTGAACGTTCTAATCGCACATTAAAAAATCGCTTGTGGCGACATTTCACTGCCAACTTAACACAAAATTGGACAAAGCTTCTACAAGATACGCTACATGGCTACAATCACTCTATTCATCGCTCTATTGAACTCAGACCAGCGGATGTGAATGCTGACAACGTAGATAGAGGGCATGAAACATTCCAACGCGAGCGTAATAATGCAAAAAGTGATGTGAAAATAGGTGATAAAGTTCGCATATCAAAAGTTAAGAGTGTTTTTGCCAAAGGTTATCTCCCGAATAAGACAGAAGAAATTTTCAAAGTTTCAAGTATCAATAAAAAAGACTTCCCAACAGCTTGCAAGTTGAAAGATTACGATAATGAAGAAATTGATGGTAGCTTTTATCGTGATGAGATTGAGTTGGTCACTCAAAGTGAAACATATTTAGTAGAGAAAGTCATTCGAAGCAAAAAACGACAAGGTGAAGAAGAATGGTGTCCTGTTAAATGGGTCGGTTATCCTTCAAGTATGAACTCTTGGATGCGTCGGACAGACATCCTTCATCTACGCGATCGTCAGTGATTTATGCAAAGATACAACTTGTAATGTCAAGGTCTAAGCTATGAATCCGACTGCATAATTTTTTTCACGCCCCTCCTATCTAAGTGGCGTGGGTGCAATTTACAGCGGCACCCGCCGTCAACGTGGAGATAGCATATTTGGTGCGCTGAAATCTATTGTAGCACCTCTCTTATCTACTGTCGAAGATCTCTAAAACGAACTTTTTTCAATAATGCTGTTGGCTTTGCTGGTGATGTTGTTAATGATATTACCAGTGGTAAAAATGTTAAGAGTAGTTTACTAAATCGTGGGAAGGAACGCGGTTTAAGAACATTACAGCAAACTTTTAATGCTACTCAACAAAAGAAAGCACTTAAACGACTGAATGTTAGAAGAAAACAGGGCAGTGGTAAGAAGCGAACTTCAAACAAAACTAAGAAAAGGCATTCACGCAAACGTCGCGCGCGCTGCAATCTTTCATCAAGTGCTAAACGACGACGCTGTCATAACTTCTAATCATGGAGTGCAAACTTCAGGTTTTTGTTTGTTTGATCAACAAGCAATGCAGACAGATATTCTTAGTTCAAGTATTGTAGATTATCATCCTCGTACAGCTGAGGATACTGGTCCTATTGAAATTGTTATTCCTGGCGCTAGCTATGATTACATTGATTTGAGTTATGCGATGGTTGATGTGAGGTTTGGAATTCAACAAGAAGATGGAACTAAAATTGAAGATGCACATAAAGTTGGTCTGAACAATTTACCGCTGGCTACATTATTTCGCGATGTTTCTCTAACTATTGGAGAGCAACAGGTGGAAGGTGGTCAAAGCAATTATCCCTATAAAGCATATTTGAATGCTCTATCACAGTTTCATCCAGCAACTTAAAACAGTCATATGTAAGCAATGGGATGGTATAGAGATCAAGCAGCACTATTTGATAGTGAGACAAACACTGGTTTTGTAAAGCGATCTGCTTTGATTATAGATAGTAAAGTATGTCAGCTATATGGTCCACTTAATTTAGACTTCTTCAGACAATCAAAATTTCTACACTGTAATACCAGTATGCGACTCAAACTTACATTGAATAAGCCTGAATTTTTGTTGAATGCATTTGCTTCAGTTGTGAAATTTAAAATTCATGTGGAAGATATTGCAGAATACATTGGTCGAGTGGTAGCTAATCCAAGTGTAATTAGAGGACATGCTGAGGGTCTTAACCGCAACAATGCCATTTATCCCATTCAACATACAAAGCTACTCACATTTACTATTCCTAAAGATCAAAAGAGTTTGATGAAAGATGGTTTTTTTCCATCGGAAGCGCCAAAGGTCCTCATGGTAGCAATGGCTGAAAATGATGCATTCAATGGTAATGTCCTTTCAACTTCAAACACAACAATTTAAGTGAAATTGCTTTGCGTGTAAATGGTGTTTAGTCATCCTGGTCCACGCTATAAACCAGATTTTACTTCCTATCAATTTCTGCGTAGTTATGTTGATTATATGAATGTCTTTGGCTTTTACAACACAGACGATACCAACGGACTCAAAATGAAAGAGTTTAAAAATGGATATACTTTTTATGCATTTGATTTGACTGCCGACAGCGATATTAGTGCACCTTATCGTCAAGCTAACGTTCCTCATAATATTCGCTTGGATCTGGAGTTCAAAACAACGCTACCGGAGACGATTAATGTATTAATTTGTGCAGTCTTTGATTCAAGTATTGAAATAACTAAGTATCGTGACGTGATTCTTCACTATAATCGCTAATGAGTTGGTTGAATGCTGACGATATTAAGACTAAAGTGCAGCGTAATGCAGATGAAGCTACGTTGAAAGCTCTTGATAATGTCTATTCGCTAGATACCTTACCGACTACTGTAAAACAGTATCCCATCTTTACATCTTTATCGTATTGAACACTCATTCACAGAATTTAGAAGGTGAGCATTGGAAAGCTATCTTTATTGGAAAAGACAGACGTGGTGAACTATTTGACTCTCTTGCTCAACCTCCGAATATACCAACACAGCAGTGGTTGAGAAAGCATACTCGTCAATATCAACGAAATGAGCGCATACTGCAACATCCACTTTCATCAACTTGTGGTGCTTTCGTATTGTACTTCATTTTAAAACGTTTACACGCACACCAATTTAAATCTGTTATTCAAAAGTTTTCATGTAATCCATCTTCTAATGAAAAGATGATTTCCATGTTCTATAATGACTTGAAATAAAAAACATCATGTTGGAATAAAAATTGTTTTTATTTTACAATCCGTTGGTTATGCACATACTCGATTAGATAGTCTAGGATCGTATCTGCTTGCACTTCAGATTTCAGTCCAGTAATGATAACTTTACTATTATGAAAGATTGCAACATGTAAAGGTAAACAGCAACTAATGAGAGCCGCGGGAAAAGTTCTGGTTCATAACACAAATTGAAACTTCTGAACAAGTTCAATCCTTCATAATATGATTTAGAGACTGAAAATGTCGATATGATAAAGCAAATACTCTTCTAACATTTCCAGTATAATCTTTGAAACATACGTTTCGTTCATGATCAATCTCAACATATTGTAGGAAATTCAATTTCCAAGTCTTTATGATGGAGTGTGACATTGTGTTGAAGATGGTGTCTGATTAAGATTTGCGTAGCAATGCGATGAACTCACGTCAAATGAATGACATAATGGAGCGATGTACACACCTTTTATATTTTTCCCAATTGCATTTGCGAAATGAGAAATAGATGGAGAGATGAGAATGATAGATTTGAATTTCATTTCCGTGATGTTGAAGCCAAACTTGATTACCCAAGGAGATGAATTTCAACGTTTTGAAATATTCCAAATCCCTCATGATATCATTAAGATTGAAAAATTGTCGCCATGTTAATGTAATTCCTTTCGATGTATTTCCACAAGAATTCTTGAAATGAACGTTTCCATCGCGATCAACTTTAATATATTGTAGAGAGTCCAACATCCAAGTCTTCATGATGTTGTGCAAATTGGTAATGTATAGATTACCGAAATGAAAATGTCATTCTATCATGTTTTGCTTAGCAATGTGGCAACAAATAGATTTGTTGGTAATCGAGCTACTATCATTTCTACTCCCATTGATAATACACAACAGCTGAATGGAAAGTGGGAAGTAGGCGTCACCAAAGTTGTTCACAGTAACTATGTCTATACTTTTGATCATGAAGTGATGACTATTAATATGAGACGTACAGATGCCTATCAGTGTGAAGAGGGATTTCGAGTTTGCATTCCGAAATGGCCGAAGAAAGATTTCTCAACATGTAAAAAATTCGTATTTGATTTCCTGAATAAAGCATGTAGACACATTGTCGAGCTTACTCCCCACAATGGTGTATATGATCATATGTATCATGCAGTTGATGAAGATTGGATTGTTGCTTTGAGTCCGAGTTTAAGAAATGATTTAGGCTACTTTGCTAGCGCCTTGACAAGCTATGATAATTATAAAGCTAATAACTATCCGAGAGGTTGCGAAATTTAATTTATAAGGAAAAAGTCTATTATGTAGATCTTATTCCGAAAATTGAAAAGACGTTGGTGAAGAAGATTGTGATTAAGGCAAGAAAGACGAACATGACTCCTGAAGCATTATTGAAGAAATTAAATTATCTCCTTCGAGTAGATGGTGAACAAGTGGCAACATTAACTTACAACAAAGTGTCTAATAATATCGTAATCAATAAACTAAATGATGATGATCTAGTATTGGTTTGTTCAGAAGATTTTCATCAGTTCTTGCGACATCGTTCTACAGCTCTTCATGGAAAATTTAATATGCGCTATCTGGGATATAATAGTTCAAATCAATTTGATACAGAATGGTCCGTATCTTTATACAGAAAGTGTATAGATCCTTTAGGTGGTATCTTACATAAAACAAGAGTGTTGACAGCTCGCATTATCACTTCAGTGAAATTGGCTATAAATTATTTGAATGAAGTGATCAATGAACAGCATATTTCTTTTTCTGAAAAAGAAGGTGTTCTGTCTCTTAGTGTAAGTGGGAAAAATATTGAGCTGATTATGGACAATACCCTAATGGACATTTTGGGATTTAATCAAAATACTTTTAAAAGTGGTACTGTAACAAAAACTACCGCGAGAATATCGTTATCGCGTCGTATTAACTATTTTCAGATATATTCCAATATTGGTTAAGATGTACGTGTGGGAGATGTTAAAGCTCCACTTCCAGCAATGATACCCTACCAACCAAAACGCAATAGTGTTCTATCTGAGCATACTTTTCAGGAAGTGCATTATACAAACTTGAAATCAAACTATATACCACAAATAGATATTGCAATTTATGACGATGCTGGTGCGTTGACTCCTTTTCATAAAGATGCTGTGACAAGTATCACACTCCATTTTCGAATGAAGAATTAATGCAAAAGTGTGGAAATATATGTTTCCAATGTGAATGATATGGAAAGTGAAAATAAGGATTCGTTTCTAATTTACTTGCCCAGTAATGCTCCTATGAATAAATTTCTCAATAATAAACCATCAGACCATCGAGTAGAATTAAATCGTCCATTGCTTCCAGAAGGTGAATGGGAAGTAGGTGTTTCCAGCATTTTTTATGATGGTAATATTCAGAATGTGAATGAATTGGAAGAAATGGTATTGACTCCTCGCACCAATGATCGAACAACGATGAATAATGCATTCAAGTTTCCATACAATTTAACATCAAATGGAAAGTGGAATTATGAATGGAATCAGTTATAATCAGATTATTATAGATCATCAGATGAAGATAAAATCATTAAGGCATTCAATAGTGGCAATGCTTCTATTATGAAAAATAAGGGTCAGAAAGTTTATGAGTTTACTATCTATGAATGGCACGGGAGACACTTTTATTGTTTTCATTCTTTTATTAAAGGTCTTACATCGAGGTTGGATAATGAATTCTATCCACATCTCGGTTTTGGACAGAGTCTGCATCTGACATCAATGGCTATTGCAAATGTTACAAAAATCTATTCAAACCGAATAAACAAATTTCATTATAAATTTAAAATATTTGATGAAGATGTTGTAGAATGTGAAGAACGCATCATTTTGAAAAAGCGTGGTGTCAAGCCTTTGTCACTTATTGAGTTAGTAAAACGATGGAATGAGACTGTGGGTAAGAAGTATGGAGAGAAAGTCATGGCTCGGAAGGATAAGTTGGTTATTCAGAAATATAATGACAAACTTACAGTTTATTTTTCTCCAACCTTGCGTCATTTTGTAAGACATGTATCGCCTATTATTGGAAGCGGTTTGGTTTATGCTTCTCATGAATATCACACTAAAGCTGATTCAGTTTATGGTGAATGGTGGGTGGACATCTATGGTGATCGCATCAAGAAAATTTACCAATCTTATCAAGAAACTAAAGTTAGTATCAATACAATGCCGCGTCTATACAATACAGTTGAAAACTTTATTCGTGTCATAAATCCATACGTATATACAACATAAGTTGAAGCAAGTGTTGAAAAGTAGATATGATGCAAAGGCACATCACACTTCGTTTTCAATTAAAAATCAAAGTGCTGCTCTGAAGCTGGGTGATCACATTCAATGTCAATTGAGTAAAAATTTGAAAAAACTCTTTGGCTTTTCATTGCCACAAGATAAGTTTGCTATTTCATACACGATTGGTGTAGGAATGCCAATGACACTTGATAAACATGAACAACATCTCTACATTCAAAGTGATCTGATTTCACCTATTTCTGTTGGTGAGAAAAAGAATACATTTTACGTAATTTCATTCATGATAAAGACGCTTCCTATGGAATCGTTGAAAAGATGTTTAAACCTATTTTCTACCATCCTTTTATCAAACAAACTATCCCGTCTATTTATCTCAAAATTACAAATGGATTACATGAGTGCATCCATGTGAAAGATACGAAATCCCTCATAACTTCAGTGTTTCGGAAAACAAAGTAAAGTCATTGTAAAATTTTATTGAAATAAAAAGATATGTATGAAAAAGTGTTTTGAAGAAGCGTTGACAAAGTGGGAAAGTCTTTTCACAGATATAGTGGGAATGAACTGACTGTAGGCATATATTCACAAGGAAGTGCAATATAAAGCGATACATAAAGCAACAATGAATAACAAAAAACATCATCAAAATACTGATTTAAGAATGAATCTATTTACACATCTCCTGAATGTGGTAGTGTGAGTTTAATTCTTTTGGGTGGTGATATGTTTGTGCCAGGATGTCCATGTGGAAGAGATATGTTATGTCCTATCCAACACCTCTTATCCTACCACGCTGAAAGTGCTCGCTTCCTAAATGTATGAGTTTTACCTCATGTGTCTTCGATTTTAAGATGGTCATGTTGACAAACGTTATGTTCTTATTTATGTAGGCCATCCTATAGACCCTATGCTTCATATTTACAACAATCGATTTAGATATGCCTTTTGCGCGCTTAATACTGTCACTGGAGTCTTTTGGTTTCATAGGATACTTTTTAGGACAAATAAGAATCATTTCCTTAATTTCCTTTCCTGCCATTTCATCTTTAAAGCATCCTGATTTTGCTCTATTTTTAGTAGAGTATAGTGGGTGATCTGTAGGATAATTTGATGCATCAAAATATTTTTCTAAAGATTTTCCTTACTTCATTGAAATTTAACTCTTACTGAGCAGCGATACTTAAAAAGAAACTGTCGGTATCACCGCCCAGCAAGCGCACGTCTTTAATTAGAGGCCATGGTTTTAATATTCTATAGAAGACTTGATACATTTCAAGCTTGGAATAATCTAACACAGCTTCTCCGATGTAGATGGGCTTGCACAACTCTACTTCTGATTTTATCATTTTAACACCAACCAACTCATCATCTATAATATCTCTATCAATAAAGAGAGGTGATGTCGCTAACTTTTGAAATTCATCATTATGATTCACAAGTTTATAGTCAATACGCTTTCTAACGTCCTCCATCGTCTTACCAAAAAGACTATTATTCTTATATTTATAGAAATCCTTTTCAGAATTATTTTAGGCTAGTGCACGTTTCTGGCTGTTACTATAAATATAAGGTTTCAGAAAGTCGTTCTGTCTTAATTTGATAATGCAGTGAACTGTTTTTAAAATCATCCCCATTTCTAAATAAAATTTTAAGATAGAGAGGTGGACTAAATAATTTTCTTTATTAAATTGAGTAAGCAAAAATTTATGGCAAGGCTTATACTTGGGCTGTCCGCTCCCTTCTAAATCTTTATGAAATTCTTTCATAAAGTTCGAAAACATATCTTCAGTCACTTCGCCTGATTCGGGTGCAAGTGGAAAATCCACAGTTTTGTTTTTAATACTATTTGGATAGATAAATTCTATCTCAAAATAATATCCCCAATCACCATCATCTGGAATAGCTATTATTTTTGAAGGGTTGGAGAAATGCTGAATTTCATTATCACCCAACCAGCTAAACTCAGAGTGAGGTACAGGTCTGGACATTGAACTACCATATAAATTATTCTGGTCATAGTACTTTAGATGAATCTGATCATCATCTACTATTTTTGATTTTATTTGATGCCTATTTACGAATGTGAGACCACCGCGAATTCTTCGTTCAAATAAATTATACATCTCTGGATCTTGCAAAAGATGGATGGTCTCTCCAGTAATTTTAACAGCCGACTGGAATGACATGTCTGGAAGACTGACAAAGTGGACAGGATCTAATTTATCTTCTTCTAATGCCACTCGTCGAAACTCCTGAAATACATCAGCCAGCAAAAATACATCTAATTTTAGATAGGCGATCATATAATCGCTAAACGTTTGACAGTCAAATTTTGTCCATGCAACTTGAGCATGATTGTAATGTTCTACCTTGCATTCTAAACCAGTCAAATCATTTTTAAATTTGTCTATTGATGGAAGAGAAGTCTCACTAAGTTTAGAAATGTTATCAAAGTATGCATATGGAAGCACTCCTTTGCGTGTGATGACTTCATCTGTTAAGTTAGGATATTGTTTCCTCAAATATTGAGTTAGTGGAAGAGACTTAAGATTTTGAACGAGAGATGCTAGTGATGAAGCCATGAATTGATAGGAATCTAAAAATTTTATATCAAAATAGACTGTCTTATTTTCTCTAGTTTTGTCAACTGCTACTTTTGCTGTCATGGCCATGAACTTTTCTCTCGTTTGAGCTATCACATCTAACTTCCACTCTTTCATTTTTCCTAACCCCCTTTTATTATCATATGACTGTCATTCCCTCTGAAGTAATGAAAAATAACGGGTAGAGTACGCCGTTTCAGTCTCAGTGAAAAATTACATCTTGTACATAGCGCGTTTCTAAATTTACCAGTGATGTGATCATGGTCGCGCACTTTCTTGATTTTATCTTCATCAAACGTTTTATTACATTTTGGGCAGACTTTACAACTTTCAAATTTTACTTGATCATCTGCTGACATATTCAATGATCTGCGTTGGAGTTCACTATCATATTTTTGCTGAAATTTGACAGCGCTTTCGAGGAATTGTAAGAATTTATGTATACAATCCTCACCTTGCCAGACGTGCATTTTATTATCTTTATTTTTGAAGTAATCATGCCATACCTCATAACATGATATGGCTGCCGCTTTATGGATGTTATCATCAATATAGCATTCGATGTCAGCATTGATGACACGAAAAGGACTTAATTCATCGTCTTTCTCTCTATATGAAAACTCTTTATCTTTGAGCATGCATTCTATTTGCAGTTTCCCTCACTTACACCATTCATAATGTGTTTCAAATTTATCTTTTGACCAGAAGGGGCGCATACAACGGTCACACATGAAATACTCTCCTCTTCTAGATGTTAAGTCGGAATATTATGCTTGTTGTTAGTCGAGTCATTTGAGGAATACCGCAGTAATGCCAATTTTTACTATCATTTTGATATATTAGCAGGAGATTGACTACCCGATCATAAGTTGATGAACGGGTGTTGTAGCGCACACCCTTAATCCCCTCTTGCCAGATGCGAACAACTATTTTAATTTCATTCAATTTTTCAAATTTCTCTAGATCTTTAGACTTCATGTCTTCGCTATTGCAGCCGTCAAACTTCAATTCATTCTCCCACTCATCATATTTGCTTCTACGGAAACGGTTGTTCTGTACATCATGATAGTGGAGAATAGATAACACCGCATACTTAAAACACTGTGATTCACAATCAACAGAAATGACTGCATTCTTAGCTCTTAACGTTTTTGGAAGATTGAAGGAGCCTCGACCACGGTAATTTTCTAATAGAGTAATCGTAAACTTGGCAGATTCTATGCCATAAAAAATTAGACCACTATCGCGCTCGTTAAATTTATCAATATTTGATTTTAGTCCTTGGATGTGAAAATTTAACCAAGCTTCTTTATCGACTACCTCTGTAGCAGGAGAGGAGGGTATGTAAAACACAAACCTCTGTACTATTTCACCAGTATGATAATCAACTTTAACATATTTTTTTAAGGTAGATGAGCGCTTTTATTCTAAACTTCTCTAAATTATGAAAGAACGCATCTATCAACGTTGAATTTTGATGGAACCCCTCCGGAAAATCAGCAATAGTTTCTGAGGATTCCATATGGTAATTTCTCACTACACTATTAAGCGATACTTCAGTTAGTCGAATAGAGGAGGTGCTGTTGCTATGACTATCATTTGTGTGTGCGTGGTGAAGTCTATGTGAAGATAATTCAAAATCTGTTTCAAAACATTGGAAACGAAAGTCACAAGTAAAGGAGACATGTTGAATAGAATCATCCTCACCTCGGGAGATTGATGATGGTTTGGGTTGACACACACGTTGTCTGATGTGCCGGGTGAGATAGCGCTTCCTCGTAAAGATATGCCCACAATCAGCACATGTTTTGGATGCTTCCCGCGACTGCGCACTTGAGTTGGAACCGTCATCATCTGGAGGAGAAATCATTCTGTCATCTCTATTGAAGTCATAGTTTATTTTTGCAACCTACCTTCACTCAACAGTTGTAAGGCTCCCTCGAGAAGGGAGCGCTTTGATGATAAAGTAGATGCCTGAAATTGAGAAAGATGCTATTAACCTAACGTTAAAGGGAGATGAGTGATGAAATCTTTAACCTACCATTTCAACGAAATTAAGTCAAAATCTGATACTTTGATAGTCAGAATTTAGCAATTGACTCAAACCAAAATAGGGCACATCAGAAACGTTAGAATGTATTTGAGTGGTGAGAAATGTTCACTTGGTGTTAATACGTCTCAAATATCGAATAAAATCTAGTCTATTTTTCCCATTTATATACTCCCATACTCAACATTCATTGGCCATTCATTTTGATTGGTTGCTTGCTTATACTTAAGCATCAAGAAATCAAGTTTATGGCATACATTTCAAAGTCATGGATTCGCCATCAACTCTCTCGCATGAATCACCAGTGTCTGCATCAAGCATACCAACTTGTCCTCCCGCTCCGAAAAAGGCAAATGTGGAGAAGCAGAGAAGGCTGGATGGCATTCCAAAGCTGGAATTACCATCTCTAACGGAGCAAGAAGAGTTAGAAATGATTTATGTGCGATGGAAATACCTGCTTTACAATCACGAAGATGTAAAAACGGAAACTGACATTAACCTTCTCCATGATATACGGAGATAGTACAGTCCATCATCTCAACCCCGGAATGAAGTGGAATGGAACTACATCTATGGTGTGTTGGTCGCGGCAGAGGAACGATTAAGGCAGTTGAAGTGCAACTGCAGTGGTTGTGAGAATTTACGGAACAATGTGACTTCCGAGGAACTTTTGCATTGCTTGTCAATTTCTTAGTAAATGTTTATTTGCTTCATCTGTCTGTTTTCACTTATTTCTGGGTAATGTAGCATACATAATCATTAACATCATAGTGAAAATCTGATCATCTGATGGGTCAGTATGGATCATACCAGTTGATGATAGATACAATCATTTTTTCCTAAGTACTACCTCTATCACTGAGGACAAATGATAAAGGGATTGAATACCAAAAACAGAGACATGTAGTTCTTAAGACTTATTTACAATTCAAGCACATATACTTTATAGCGAGGAAAAGTCAAGTGGAAGAACCTTTAAGTCATTGTAGACTTTGTAGCACCTCGGACGTTTAGGGGCATCTGGCGCTCTTTTCACGCGCGTTGTTTTCGGTGTCCACTCTTCATCTATCCAGACAATTCTTACAGTCTTCCCTTTTTCGCAAGTCTCCTTCTGATCACACTTGTCTTCATCACACCACTCATTGACGATCACAAAATTACATGGTGTTTCTCAGTTTGTCATCTTGGCGTGCTAGTTCGTATAATGTGAATAAGAGTGCTACAATCTTCCGACTTATGTAGTCTTCATCTAAATTAGAATCACTCTGATTGGTTGTTGAGGAATTCATTGTTGAAAAACATATAAAAGTCAGAAAATTGAAACACTTCTCACTCTTATCTATCTCATGATGGAAGGCACATCTCCCGCCTTAGAGATCTTCAACAAAATCTTTGAAGAGGTCGATGAGTGGGATGAAGACTGTGATCAGAAGGAGATTTGCGATAAAGGCAAGATTTTGCAAGTTGTGTGGAGTAATGGTGATTTTACACCAAAAACAACGCGCGTGAGAAGAGCGCTAGATGCCCCAAAACGACCAAGGTGCTACAAAGTCTACAATGACTTAAATGTTCTTCCACTTGACTTTTCCTCGCTATAAAGTATATGTGCTTCGATTATAAATAAACCTACATACTACATGTCTTTGTTTTGCAATGTATTTATCTAGAAATGGAAATATATGGAGGAATATAGATATGGGGTTAGTTAACACATTTATTATCGGTCTATTTTTCTATCAAAAGAGATCGCACCATTAGAGAAGATAGAAAGTGATTTTGTATACGTGTGGCGTAAGAGTGACCTCCCATTTCATCCCTCCATAACTTAGCCTCAATGACAGAGGCAGTTCTTAAAAGAACTCATGGCTCATTCTCAGATAACGTTGGCAATGAAGAATTTAAAAAGTAACCTGTGGCAGATAGTTAAGACTCAACCGATTGGCGTTCAAAGTGCTACGTTGAGAACTGTGTAAAATACCCAACATGATTGCCCCAGAGGTTTCCGTCTAAAATATGACACACTCCCTTGCCACACTAATCACTACGATATCATCCGCTGTCTCAAGAGAGATCGCCCACCAACAGGAAGAATCATGCCGAGATCCTCCTGAACATGCAACGTTTAAGTTGACTGATAGCAGATACAACTTTGTGATTTTATTTTTTATTTGTCTGATAGATTCAGTCAGACCGAAGTCTGTACAGGGCAAACCACGTGGAAGCATTATCATATTTTGCCCCATGGTGGTCTCTAAAAAGACCTTTGGTTCGTTCTCGAGATATGAATAGACTTAGGTTTGACCGATTCCGCTGAGAGAGACTTGTAATCGCTCTATGCCAGCGGCACCGACCTCCTCTACTATATGCTGACTGTTAGAGGGCGGTATCTGTTGAATTGGCATCATCGTCAGTTGTTGATGAGCCAATTCGAGCAAGATTGTTATATACTCGCTTTCGCTCCTCCATTTCTCGGTCTAAGCCGAGGCTTGTCAGGAGAACTGACTGACGTCTTAGGTGTTTTCCTGATGGAGTATAGAATGAAAATGAAAGAGAGGCAATGGTTTATATACCCCTCTGATACAAAGACATGACTCAGTCTTTCTAATTATGTGATAGATTCAGTCAGATTGAAGTCTGTCCAGAGCAAACCACGAGTTACTATCACTCTTGCTCCGTATGGCCCTTAAAAGAGCCGTTTGGGGCGTTCTCGGGATCAAAAGATCCTACCGCTGATGTAAAAACTCTGAAAGGAAAAGAATAGGAGATCGAACGACGAAGTCCTCAAGCTCACCAGTGGTGTCTATGTTCATGTGCAGACATCGGACTCCGTCGCCCTCATAGCACTGCTGCGTCTGATTGGGGTCACTTGTGATGGTTGGGGCGTCGCACACATTATTTTCGAAGAGGGGAAGATGGACTTCATACACTCTTCTTTTTCTACACTTCTCACGCTCATGCAATCGCTCTACTTCAGCCACCAACCTCTTGTTCACGCCCTTCACTTCCTCTGTCTCCTTCACCACGCTTCGCATCCGATCTATCTCATCATCCTTCCTCAACAAATTCGCCTGCAGACTACTCACCAAACTTGCTTTCTTCATCAGCTCACTCCTTTCCACCATCCACTCTTTCTCCTTCTGCCTCATACTTTCCAACTCTTCTCTCGTCACCTTATACCCTTCAGCCTTCGCAGTCAACTTCTCAATCCGCATCACCAATACTTTATTCTTCTCCTCAACCGTCCTCAATCGATCCTTCATCCTCACATATTCATCCCTTGTGTTCCCTTCCTCCCTCCGAGGCGATGATGCTGCCAACGGTTTACCCACTTCCTTTCCCTCATCCTTCCCCTTCTCCTCAAGATCATTAATGTTCCCAAACATTTCCTCCAACACGTCATCCAAATCAACATCAACATCAGGCTTCTTGATGTCCCCTCTCAACTCCACTTCTTCCTCACTCAAACCCTCATCAGTCGCCTTGGTTACAACTTTCTTTCCCACCGCACCCTCAATCGTCGCCAATGCCACTCTCACCTCCTCCATATCCATCAAAACTTCCTCAAACCACGACTTAAACCCCCTGCATACTAATATTGCCACTAGGGCACTGGCTATGGTTCCTAATGAACTCTACATCACTCCAATCCTCACATACTACCTTGTGATGCACACCACCCTCAACAAAACTTTCCTCACATGCTCGCCCACCGTCTCTTCTTTAATGTGCTTTTTGAGCTCGCTGCCTCTGGCAATACGGCCACAGCTACACTTGCCGATGAGCATCCTTGCGTTAATCATTTTAGTCATAGTGACGATTCTGTAAAGATAGAGTAAAAATTTGATAGCAAGTGTTTATGGGATACTACTTGCTGATATGCATTGAAAGACTAAGTCTAAAAACATTTTATAGCAGTCGTCTAGGCGGTAGGCTCTTGAATCCGTTACAGGCATTACTCAGAGGGGATGTTATCCCAGCTCCAAGGCCTCGACCTACAAATCCAACCTCGGGCGGACAGAGCGTGCGTCATGTCACTGTGTTGGTATCCGGGCCCCGATTTTGACATGAAAACCGGTGGAGTTATTTACAAGAGGAAACGTCCCAAGTCGCAGAGACTCATAAACGACTGCTTTTTATTCAAAAACTTTAATCATAATCATCAAATACGAATATAAACTTTTCAGTATTTTAGTACTACTCATAAAACGTTTATAAGTACTCTGTCACCTACAGCACATCATGAACTGTCAAACGTTTTTTGAATCAAGTCTAAAGGACTTGTAGAAGCAAAGTTATAGCCGTTTGAAGATTTCGGCCTACTATCATCAAATGGTCAGTCATGCTATACTGACTAACCTATAAGTCTGACTCCTTAGCTGATATCAGCAATGAAAAGTCAGAAGTCCGATATCGGACCTCAAGAGAAACGATCTAGCTGTAGTCAGTTTCTCAACTTAGTGAGACTCCTCTTTCGGACTCGTACTTATATATCCTGTGAATATGCAATCGATAACGGGGGGGGTTCGACATTGATTATCCAAAATTTGACGCTGATTCCAAATCAGGTCTCAGTTTTCTCGTCCGATGCTTCGTCCGCCCGCTGGAGCCCAAAACACAACACTCAACCTCTGACGGCTCTCTAACATGACCAAAAGTCTCAATGTCACTCTCAAGCCTCAGCAATGAAAGATAGGGCCAAACTGTGCTTTTCAATGAATTTGTGGCACTCTTAGCTTTCAAACGAGCTATTGCACGACTTTCTACGATCTCTAGAACCAAAGCTGGAGGAAACACTGCCGAGGGGGGGTCGAAGTTCTTCGTTCTTTGGCCTACGACTTTGGAAACAAGTCCTCTAAACCCAAACTTGGCCAAAAAGTTCAAATCCGCCGTCCATTTTCACGTACGAGTCTTCGTTTAGCCGCTACAGCCATTCTCTCACTCAAAAACACTCAAAAACCCACCTAAACCACACATACACCCATGAAACTCAACATGTCGACGCAGAATTTCATCAAGAAGCCAAATCTAAACACAAAACACACCTACAAACACTCCTACACACCAAAAACATAGACCGCCGCCCAAGAACAACTACGACGGTTGACCACGACACACGGACGGTCGACCCAGAACCACAC
>CAJQUW010000553.1:0-21400 GCA_907163375.1 Prostheceraeus crozeri | reverse complement strand
AGTAGTGAAAACTGTGCCCTACTTGCCAGGGATAGGTACATGGATAGGTACATGTAAAGTTTAGTGTTATCAATCGGTACATGGATAGGTACATGTAAAGTTTAGTGTTATCAATAGGAACATGGATAGGTACATGGATAGGTACATGTATAGTTTAGTTATCGATAGGCACACGGATAGGTACATGTATAATTCAGTGTTATCAATAGGAACTTGTATGAGATCTGTTTTACTGGATAGGTACATGTGTTTGGTACACTGTGTTTGGGAACGTCTATGATCGAACTTGTGTGGTTTGGTTCTGAGCACTTGGGTACGTACCGATAGACGTCCGTTGTTTGATTTTGAATGGGTTTGCTCAATTGCGACTATTGTGACAATTATTTTTAATGTAGCACTATTTAGATGTGAAACTTTACTGTGCAGTTATGATTTAGTTGCTCCCCAATAAGAAAAACCAATTCCAGAACTATGTTTAAAATGAAAAGACAAGAGATTTACAATGTAAGTTTAATTTAAGCGTGAAAAATAAATGACGGGTGCAAATCACGTCCCTCAGGCGACTCCATGATCTTCAAGAAGTCAAGGTACATGGATAGGTACATGTAAAGTTTAGTGTTATCAATAGGAACATGGATAGGTACATGGATAGGTACATGTATACTTTAGTTATCGATAGGCACATGGATAGGTACATGTATAATTCAGTGTTATCAATAGGAACTTGTATGAGATCTGTTTTACTGGATAGGTACATGTGTTTGGTACACTGTGTTTCGGAACGTCTATGATCGAACTTGTGTGGTTTGGTTCTGAGCACTTGGGTACGTACCGATAGACGTCCGTTGTTTGATTTTGAATGGGTTTGCTCAATTGCGACTATTGTGACAATTATTTTTAATGTAGCACTATTTAGATGTGAAACTTTACTGTGCAGTTATGATTTAGTTGCTCCCCAATAAGAAAACCAATTCCAGAACTATGTTTAAAATGAAAAGACAAGAGATTTACAATGTAAGTTTAATTTAAGCGTGAAAAATAAATGAGGGGTGCAAATCACGTCCCTCAGGCGACTCCATGATCTTCAAGAAGTCATCACACCACTCATGGAATGTCGGATTTTTACTAAAGTCATGGTCACATTCGTGTACCGGACACTTCACTGTAGTCCATTCCGCCTTTGAAGTGCAGAGACAGTCAAGGTCTTCCATAGGGCCACTTTGCAGCCGCAAGACAGATGCATGGTCATGTCCAACTGACCTCCCATAATGACTTGGCTGTCATTTTGAAAATAAAATAGTGGTTTTGAGGACATGCTTCTTGTTATGGAACGTTGAGGATAAGTACTTAACAGTTTGGAACAATGTCATCCTTTATATAGTTATATATATTCTTTAGGGAAGTTCGGTACCTCTCTGATTGGCTGTTAGGATTTCCTTTGTTTAAAAAGTATATAAGTCCGAGGTTTGTACCAATTCTTATCAAAGGTTCTAATCCTCACGTTTACAAGTTACAATTATTTTAAATCTACAAGTCATAATGGATCGCAAACAGAAAGCCGCAGTTGAGAACGGTACTGCTGATCGTACCACTTCGCCAGTGGAACGTACCAGTACACCTCCCCAATCTCCGATGGAGCGATCGACAACACCAAACGAGGAGCCGGTGGTGTTCACCCAAGCCCCTGCATCGCCCGACTACTCGAGTGATGAGGATAGTGACGTATCAATTGAGACGATGCGTCACATGAATAAGAAGTCCATGCGAACGCCACTTTATGGACGGGTCACGGTCAAAGTCAAGAACGCCCCGAAAAAGTATCACACCAAACGGGTGTTCATGAGGATGGAGCCGAACGAGCGGAACCTCACAACCGCTCTCGAATTTTCGGTCATCGACCTTGACACACCACGTCGCTGTCCCTGTGCGCCCAAGAAGACCAGGATCCATGTGCAAGTGGACTTGAAAAAACTTGTACCCTTTCCTTACCTTGATGACATTTAGTGTGTTTTTTCTTAATCTCTTTATTTAATATTTATTTGTATATATGAACAGACTTGTTTTATCATTTCACAAATCGGTCTTCAATTAAGGTCTGAATGGGAAAGGGGAATAACTATCTACAATTAATGATGTTCAATAACTGAATTGAAACAAAAAAAATCAAGTATGAAGACTTCAACTTGAAATAAATAGGAACATATAACTTTTAAAGAAACAGTTATGTTGTTAATTTTAAAATGCTTGTAGCAGTCCAGGATGATATCATACATGTGTCATACACGACACCATAAGAATGAGAATGAAAAGACCTTTAGAATGATATAAGGTATGTACCTATTCGATGGGAAAATCCTAGTTGTATGCAACTGTATGCAAGCAGACAAATGTTAGATTTTTAAATTCACTAAGTTTTTAGCCCATTCTTTAAAGACATGTAGCTCTCTAGTTATATGTCATACATGTGTCATACAATACACCATTAGAATCAGCATGAAAAGAGCATTCGAATGATATATTGTATGTACCCATTTGATGAAAAAATCCTAGTTGTATGCATCTGTATGCAACTTGAAAAATTCCAAGTTTTTTTACAAAAATGACTAAGTTTACAAATTTTCAAAGTTAAAGTTTTACAACTAAAAATGACCATAATATACAAACCTCTACACTTGACCTTGACCTTAGACCTGACCTTGACCTTTGACCTTCATACACTTCATACACTTCATACACGGCGGGGGGGGGGGCCTCAAAATTTCTCGGGCGCTTCGCGCCCTCGAAATTTTTCGGATTATAGGGTAAATAAATTTTCTCGTGCGCTTCGCGCACTCGAAAATTTATTTACCCATGGGTTCCGGGTGCCATAGATACTCTTCTTGCTTCCCTAACCCTAACCTTAACCCTAACCCTAACCCTAACCCTAACCCTAACCCTAACCCTAACCCTAACCTTAACCCTAACCCTAACCCTAACCCTAACCCTAACCTTAACCCTAACCCTAACCCTTAACCCTAACCTAGTATTTTAATTTGATTATTTGAATTTTGGCGCGAAATTCAAATTTTCGAAAAAATCTTTAAATTTGATTATTCGAATTTTGGCGCGAAATTTGAATTTTCGAAATTTAGCGCTTAATTCAAATTTTAATGTTCTATTCAAACCACACGTTTTATAACTTCAAATATGAATCATTATATGACTATTAATAATAACATGTATATCAAATAATACATCAGTCCATCAGTTCATATTACTTTGAATTCACTCTACTGTTTACATGTAGAAATCTTTCAACACATATGATGGCACTTCCATTTCTAAGGTTAAAAATAAACCAGCTGTTCCAATTCTTGTTTGAGTTATCAATTTTGTTTAACCGTACCAATTCCAGGATGTGATGTCATAAGGTCTTTGTTCATAGTTGCTTTGTCAATTTCATATATAAAGAAGTTGCACACAACGAATTTTCACTCATTTTCAAATTATTTAGTGTCCATAACAGACGTCGTTCTTCGTTCCTCCGTTCTCCGGTTCTTATTACAATTCTGAAGTGAGTTTCATTGTCATGTTGTGCTACTTTATAGGATATTCGGGAGTAGGAACATTATTAAGTTTTTATAACCAAATAGCTTTAAATATAGAAGCTTGGGTTTTTAGGATAGGAACACTTTATGTTATATTATTAACCATGTTTTTTTTTTAATTTTTCATCCTATATTAAGTCACTGAGCGAGAGACATGAATATATCAGTTTAAATGTAAGTGTATTTGAATCAACAAGATTTTCACAGTTTGTTTATAAATAAAAGATACCTAAATAAAGCCTTCATCCATTTTAAATATTCAGTCTGTCATCTGCTAACAGATGTATAAAATTCAAGCTTGTTTAATTAAACAAATTGAGGATTGGTTGAAATTTTCGAAATTTCACTTTCATTTCATTAAATTAATTTCGAAATTAAATAATAGTAAATCAGCTGTTTCCAAATTTCAACTCTTCTTATGAGCTAACCCTTTTCGAATAAATATCTAATTTTCGACTTTCGGTTTCAATTTCAACTTCAAATTTTATTTCTTCTTAAGATTTGTCAAATATTAATCTAGTACTTAATAAAGGTTTGAAGATGGTACATAAATGATTTCTCATTTAAAAAGAGATTAAATTATAATAAAATTTTTTTATCCTCTACAGAAATGGTTCGACAAGAAAGCATCGCACGGCAACGTCTCATCTTCCACTTCTGTGAGACTTGCCAACTGCCCGTTCGACATGCGAACAAAAGCGGGCATAAGGAATGCTCCTTCCGAGAGGACTGCACGTACCTCTACTGCCTCACGTGTAAGAGGTATGAAAGGAGCGATGCAAAGGTGAATAGTGACTCCGCGAAAGCATTTATTACCAAGCACACCCCTTGTGCTCAACTAAATGGGAGAAAGGGGATTAACTTAACCTCCAAAGTTGAGAAGAAGAAGTTGGAGCGTCTTTTTGGGAAGGATCGACCGACTGAAGGCGTGCTTTCCCAGTTGGATGAACCTGCTCCAAAGGATAAGCCTCAAAAGTCGCGAGTTCCTAAGAGGAAAGTTCCTAAGTCTCGGGAGTTCATCGATGAGACTTTTAGTGATTGTGAGGTGAGTGCCATCAATTCTACATGCTAGTTTCAACGGATAACTGGCTCACAGCAGAAAAATAAAAAAATACTACTTCATTATGTATGAAATGATTATATGTTGTAAAACATTTCAGGATGTACTGATGCCCCCACCGAAGAGAGCCAAGGTGTTGGTTCAGAAGAAACTGTTCGCTAAAGATGTAAGTATTTATTGACTAATTTAATTATTTCTATACATAAAGTAAATCAACATTGCTTAAACATTTCAGAGTGAGCTACCTCACCCGACAAAGACTAATGAGGATGTAGTGGCCGAAAAATTGCGAAATGTAAGCATTTCAGTTATTTATTAGTTCTCAATGTGAAATTAAACATGAATTTTTCCTACTTTCAGCTGTTTCCCAGTGTTCAAGGCTGCCCGAAAATTCCGCGCTTATCTTCACCGAGGAGCAGACTACCTTCGAGTCCCGTAAGTGTCATTACATAGGTCTCAGTCAACAATAACTGAAAATGCATCAAGTATTTTTAAAAACATACATACTTCGTCAATGAGTTGCGAGCATGTTATATTATTTTTCTCTGCAGGTTGTGCGATCGCTGTCCCTCAGGAAGCATCGCAGTTTCCTTTCGACGCCAGCGACAAGTACATCGGTGGAAGACAATGAAGAAAAGCCCTATTCGATTCGGGAGTCTTCATCAGAGGACGATGAAACCTCGTCAGCGACTTCATCTGATGAGGAAACGTCGTCAGCGACTTCTTCGCCGACATCTTCTTCCGATGAGGATGATGATCCTGTTACAAATGTAAGTATCAAAGTTGGTCAACTGCATGAGTACAGAATTTTCTATTAAAATATGTTTTTTGTTTGTAATAGATTGATTTATCTTTTAGAATGACTCGTTGCCCCGTGAGACAGAGGTTGGAACCGATCAGAAGGTCACAATCCAGCCGGAGGTAAGAGAAATTCACTTTTATATCTCATCAATGGTAAAATGCTAAATAGATGATAAACAATTGTTTCTTTCGATTACAGGACTCCGCGATGTGTGCATCTCAGGAGGAGGTCTCGTTCAGCCACATCCGGGCTTCTCCGAGCTGGAGTGTGCGCCTTCCTTTATCGCCCATGATGACACTGGCTCCGTTATCTCCACTGCGTCCTTCCTCTTCGATCCCAGCCGCAGCTCCTTCCTCTCCGATCCCAGCCGCAGATCCTTCCTCTCCGATCCTAGCCGCAGATCCTTCCCCTCACGCTGCTGCCCCCGCACCTCCAGCTGCTCTCCCTGTCCGGCAGTATAATGTGGATCTCGACGCGACAGCAGAAGAGGTACAAGACGTTGAGGTGCAACTCCGTCGTTGCCAAGAGCGCCTAAAGGAGGCTGAGGCCCGCGAGGCTAAGTTGAAGGAGGACAATAGAGGTTTGATTGAGTCTCTAAGAAATATTACTCAATCAAACCTCCTGTTGGCCTCCCAAGTAACCACCAGTCAACAGCACAATAAAGAGACACTTGTCCACCTCGACTGTTCCCAAAATGGGATCAGAAAAGTGCGCCTTACAAGGATGGACGATTTGGGTGGCTGTAGTGACAGCTGCAGTCACCTAAAACTTTATCATAGTGGCATTGTTAAATGCGTCAAACTATAACTTCATTACTTTTACTTCTTTTTTCTTCTATTTTGAAAAAAAAAAAATTGTTGAAATTTTATGTGTTTTCTCTTTACAACAGATCGGAACATATGGTATTGGCTGGTGATGACGCTGACGTCATTAGATGGTAGATGTATATAAGGGCTTGCTAATTTCAATCCTCATCAATAATCATGGTTGTCTGTACCAAGTGTGGAAAAGTGTTCACTCTCATAGGCAATTTGCAACGACATGAAAAATTTTGTAAGTTAGGAAAAACGTATCAATGTAGCAAGTGTCCATATAAGACGAATAGGATGGATAATCTTAAGAGACATAAACTTGTATGCAATAATAAACCGAATGATAGCATAACAGAGTCAAATTCAAATAATCAAAATAGATCTACTTCTAAGCCAACAACCAGCGCTTCAACTAACATACAAAACTTTATGCAATACTGCTCTCGGTGTGGCAAAACGTATAACTCTATAAGTAGATTTCGACAGCATATGAATGTACATAACACAAATAGTGAGATGAATATGCATAATAACTATGGAACTGTTAGTCTCAGTGAAAGCGCACTCAATGGTCATGCACGTGTGTATGATATCACGCCAACAACACCTACTGTGGACATAACATCATTCTTAGAAAGCATGCGTTCCATGTTAGGGAATTTAGTGTCTGACTTACTAAGGAGCTATCAATTGCGCGGTCGTCTGATTGCACAAATTCGTTATGTCCGTTCTAATCCTCAAGAAGAAGAAACTTTTCTCGCACACTTTACCTCATCATCCTCAAACTATATTTATGACTATGATGCTTGGTTTCAGGATCATCTAAATAGTCTAATAAATCATATTGAAGCCTTCACAAAAAAGGGTAGCAATTGGATTATAGATGATGTACAAAATATAGAGTTCAATGTAATAACAAGTCCAATACTGTCAGGTGGACAATCATTTCCTCTACCAAAGAAGTTAAAAAACTCTAAAGCTGTCATTAATGTTAATTCAAATGCAAATGATTGCTTCCTATATGCAGTTTTATCAATATTGCATTATAATGAAGTACCTTATTCAAGGAATGAAGTAAAATCATATAGTGAGTGGACATCTGAGCTAAATATGGAAGGCATTTCCACACCAGTATCAATCAAAGATATTCCAAAATTTGAGAAAAATAATGATATTAAAATTAACATTCACTTTTATGAAAATGGACTCAAAGGTGTTCGTTACAATAGTAACTTTACTGGTAGGCAAACGGTTAATATTTTGCTAATTCTAAACAATGGAGCAGCACACTATTGTGGAATTCCAAAGCTGTCAAGATTGTATAGGAGAACTTTAAAAAGACATAAATACTTCTGCGAAAGATGCACTCAGTCATTCACATATAAGACAACACTAGAACGACACTTCCAGTTTTGTATTCGAGGAAAAGCACAAATAGAAAAAATGCCATCGGATCTAAAAGTACTAACAAGTAGCATGGAATATCAACTAAGTCCTCCTTTAGTAATTTATGCAGATATAGAGTGCTACATTGATAATAAAATACATAAACCTGCGGCCATTGGAGCTTATCATGTCTGGCATAATGCCCTTCAATCAAAATTTGAAAACAAGTATTACCTCTTTGAAGGTGAAAATTGCATTATTGGTTTCTTGCACCACTTAGAAACTGTAGCCCAAGACTTATATGACAACCAATGTGCAACAACTAGGCAGCCAATGTCACTGTCAGCGGATGAAAAAGCACGCCATGAGAATGCAGAATGTTGCAACAAATGTAAATCAAAATTCAGCGATGAAGTCATAAAAGTTCGTGATCATGATCATATCACCGGACGATATAGGCAAACATTATGTAGGAAATGCAATCTCCGGTTAAGACTTAACAGACGGGAGCTCCCCATATTTTTCCACAATTTTAAAAATTATGATAGCCACATCGTTTGCTATAAAGCGATTGGAAGAATGAAGTCTTGGAAATTAGATGTTGTAGCAGCAACTGCTGAAAAATATATAACTTTATCCGCCAGTGTCCCTGTAAATGAATACAAAGGGAAGACAGTATACTTTAAACTAAAATTCTTAGACTCATATCAATTTCTAAGTGCATCCTTGAGTGAATTAGCCAAGGGTTTGCAAACGTATGAGCATGTAGAGACATTAAGGGTAGAATTTCCACAATTAAGTGATAATGTTTTATATCAGAAGGGAGTGTTTCCATATTCATACTTCAAGAACTTAAACACGTTGACGGAAGACTGTCTACCACCACAATTTGAATTCTATAATGATCTTACTCGTGAGCACTGTTCCGATAGTGAATATGAACACGCTAACAAGGCGTGGATTGAATTTAATTGTAGCACATTTGGTGATTACATGCTCGCATATCTGAAGTTAGATGTTTTATTGTTGGCAGACATATTTGAAGTGTTTAGAGCATTGAGTCAACGTGAGGATGAAGTCGACCCTGTACATTTTGTCAGTCTCCCACATCTTAGCTTTACCTCAGCACTAAATTTCTCTTCCAATGATCCCCCACACTACATACAAGATGAAAATATGTACAATCTATTTGAACGAGGAATTAGAGGGGGTATGACTTTCACCAACATTCACCGAGCGCGTGCACGCATTGAAGAATTAGGAAATAATACACATGAAAGTCGACATTTGACCTACTTAGATGTTAATAACCTTTACGGTTCTTCACTCAGTAGGAATCTACCCCACTCAAATTTCAAATGGTTGAATGAAAGTGAATTAGATAATTTTTTAATTGAAGAAAATGTTCAAAATATAGATGATGATGGTGAAATCGGCTACATTTTTGATTTAGATTTAGAGTATCCTGCAGCCATTCATGATGACACTGCCGATTTCCCATTAGCTCCAGAAATGCAGATGATTGAAAAGAGAATGTTTTCACACTATATGAAAAATCTATATGAAAAAGTAAGACCAAATACACATTTTTCTTCTATCAAGAAACTTCTGCTCCATCAATTTGATAGGGAAAATTATGTAGTCCACTACTCAATTTTAAAATTTTACTTGACCATGGGCATGAGAATCAAGAAGATTCATAGTGGCATAAAATTCACACAAAAGCCTTGGTTAAAAACATACATTGATATGAACTCTCAAAAGAGGGCTCAATCAAACACTGACTTCGAAAAGTCATTCTACAAATTGAAAAATAATTCTTTATATGGTAAAACAATGGAAAATGTAAGGAGAAGGAAAAAATTTAAACTAGTCAACAATGAGAAACAACTACTGAAATTGTCAAATCATCCTCTCTATGTTCAACACAAAATATTTGATGAAGATCTGGTTGGTATGGAAATGTACAAGCCTTCAATAGTTTTAAATAAATTAATATATGTTGGTCAAGCAGTACTTGACTATAGTAAGTTGGAAATGTATCAATTATATTACAATGATCTAAAAGGGTGTCCACTGATAAATAGAACGCGGCTTTGTGGAGGTGATACCGACAGTTTCTTCCTATGTTTATACACATCACCATCTGTCCGTCTGGAAGATATACTTCTATACTTCGGTGAAAAGTTTGACTCTTCAAACTATGACAGTCATCACCGACTATACTCAACTACAAACAAAGCTAGATTAGGTTGTTTTAAGGATGAGTGTGCTGGAAAGTTGCTTGAGGAAATGATCCTACTAAAACCAAAAATGTATTCCATGAAATATCTAGACTCTACGAATCATAGCATCAAACGTGCAAAAGGAATTCAGAGAGCAGCAGTTAAAAAATTGAAACATGATGACTATAGGAGTGTCTATTATAGTGAGAATGATACAACTGAAGATATGACAATTATAAATTCAAAAAATCACATAGTTAGCACAAAATCATTTAGGAAGCGAGGTCTTTCACTTTGGGAGGATAAGCGCTGTTGGCTGGATAAAAATTTATCATTACCATATGGACACTACAGCCTAGGTCTTCCCCCACCGTCGAAGAGAAGGAGATGCCTTCCTGTCACAGGTGATGTAGAATAAGTCTAAATAAAAACAATATAATATTCCACTTGTAATAGATCTTGCGATTGCTGCATCTTCCGACATGTAGCAACACTTACTAATACATAAGTAGTCTTACTAAAATTGAAATTTCTACATCTTTCCGATATGTAGAAATGATTACTAATAAATAGGTAGTCCTAATGTGAATGAATATGTGAAGAATTTGTACTCAACATCATTCCGATATGTTGAGCTAATAAAATAACAAACTTTAGGCAAACATTAAACTTAAATTTGAAACATAGCTTTCGGAACATGCCTCATTACATTAGAACATGGAAACTTAGTGACGTTCAAAACGTTCACATAACAAATTCTAAAAGAATAGCATTTCGTCATTCAATAGCAAATAGTGATCGAAAACATCGTGGCGTTTGCATTAGTATTGACTCATTGCCTTCACTGAAAGACTTTGCGGATCTCATTGACAACCATAAGACTCGGATCAAGATTCCTCTCGATGACAAGGTATGGATAAAGTGTGATTCATCAGTCAAACTATACGTCTGTTCACCAAAACGTGAAGATGTTGAATATCGATTTTTTCGTTTCAGTGACGTCACATGGGAAACCTTTACAAGGGAGATACTACCACAGATAACGTCATTCATTAAAGATGGAGGACATCAAACGGTTGGAAGTTGTAAATCGGATGTTAACTACAAAAGCAAAGTCAAAACTCAATCTACAAGAGATCGAGAGGAATATACCCAACCGAAAACAATGGTTACTGATAAAACGCAAATTGAAGCCGACAACGAGCTTACATCTTGGAAGACCCTCAATGTTAACATGGAGGATTCAGAGGAAGGATAGATCTCTCACTATCCTATTCTTTCCAAATGGAACAATCCAATGTATTGGAAGGGTCATGGAGGGTGATCTCTCATATCTACACTTAACTTTGGAACATTTACTTGGTGATTCATTATCTGATTGGAAAGTGAAGACAATGACCGTGTTATGTGAATTACACTATCACTATGATTTCCGTAAAGTTACATCATCACATAATCTAACTTATGAAGTGGAGTTATTTCCAGCAGCTCAATTGACTAACTGGCATCCATATCATGTTCATGTGTTCCATAATGGAAAGATTGTGATAACCGGCATTAAAGACATAAGTGATGTGCCTCCCATCATATGTGATTTGAAAAAATGTTTCATGAAAACCAAATTGTAGATTTTGTATATATGTGGATAGATAATGAAATATGAACATGTTTTTGTATATATGTGAATAGATAATGAAATATGAGCATGTTTTTGTTTTCCTTATAAACCCTTGTTTTGGAAAAAAAGAGAGCAAGTTAATGATACAACATAAAACTTTATTTCAAAACTGTTTCAACATATTTAGTAAGAATTACATCATTTTTATCACAGTTTTTTGAAAATAGTTCTAAAGCACTTTTACAGTTATTTTTCAATGGTCTCTCATTGACAAAATAGAGTACATAGCCACCGCACATTAGAGATGTATTACTTTGAAGTGGGAACGATGTCACTTTCCTAACAGTCCAGGAAAACCTGTTCATCCATAATGCGATATCATGTAAACGAGGTTGATTAAGAGAGTCAAAATATTCGGCAACTTTATAACGATTGATGTATACAGCAATCCAATGTTTTCCGGGAAGATTGTTGGTATCCGTATTGATGATAAGTGAACAAGGATAGAAAGGAATTGAATCAGGTAAATTATCTCTAGAAAAGACATTGAGAAATATTGTCTTGGAGTAGGGATGAGCTTTCCTCATTTTCCTCAAGATTTCTATGTTGCTTAAGTTACTCATCTCTGATAGCTGACAGTCACGTCTCTCATTCTTGTTATCTCAACTTTGCTATCATAGATAGCATAAATGAGACAAGTAATTGTTTTCTTCAAAGGTGACTCAAATGATACCTCCAGTCGTAGATTTCCAGGCTTTGTAACTCCTACGCTTTCACCACCTAGATCTGCATCTGCTGTGAGGTTGTACATAATGAAGAAGTAGCCATTCTTGTACATATCCATTGTAATTCCATTTGAATCGTCTGTATTAAACATGTTGAGGGCGGTGAAAATAGAACCATATTCACGTGCGAATTTGCCATCTTTGAAATTAGGCTCATATGCTTTGCAAGATACAAATTTCCCATCCTGATAGAGTGCTAGTTTGCTAACATTAAAGTGTTGGAAATTGAATGGATTCTTTTCAAAAGCACCAATGAATGCCTCATTTTCCACAAATGTGATATACACCGCCTTTGGCATTGCAGTGGGAAAAAGATTTGGGTAGGCATGTGAGGATGATCCCGCACCAATTGTGAAGTTTGTCAACACACTGTGATTAACTGGATATATTGCATTGTTTTTCCTCAATCCTGTCGCATGCTCGTTGATGACTGACGGGTTCATTGTTACTCGCCTTACATTGAGCACGGCATTACTTATGTTGACTTGATAGTTTGTAGCTCCAAAAGCCATTAACGCGAACTCAGGATTTGCACGAATAAATTTTATTTGCATTTTAACCTGTGATAGCAGATATCTAGATTGACGAAGGAAATCAAGATAGACGGGTCCTTTCAAGTATAATTCCTTTGAATCCTCTGTTAAATCCATTCGTCTTTTCAACCCTGTATTTGAGACATCATCAAATTTCCCTTGCTGATCATCATACCACCCAGAAACTTGCAAGTGTGACTGTTTAGCTTGCTTTTGAAATTGAGTCATTGTATGTATATATGCTCCATATGGATATGCTCGATCCCCTCCTTCAATCTGTTTGTCATTCAATATTAGATACACATCTGAGAACAGACTGGCAATAGGAAGATTTGCTAATCCCACTTTATCCTTGGATGAATCGATATTTGTACCATCAGTCTTCTTAATTTGTATACACAACTCTAAATCAATGGATTGACAGTCAATATAATCTTGAGGATTGGCAGGTATATCAAACTGAATAGGCTGCTGGTTACCATCGATATTTGTTGTGGGGACTATGTCTACAATTGTTGAGGAGATGATGTCTGTCTGATGAGGGGGAGAATCGAAGAAACACAAAGCCGAATTGATACTCTGCATCGTATTAGCTCTACAAATATGTTGTCTTCCTTCGTTTTGACTTGTTTCTAGTAGCTGTGGAATTTCGTTTGCGCTTTCTTGTTTTCACTCGACGTCTAGATTTAGAACGTGCTGCTCTAGTCGGCTTTTTACTTTTCCTGCGTCTTTGCTTAGTAACTCGGCCTGATCCAACTTGTCTTGACTTCCTACGCTTCTTCCGAACTGTACGTCTCGTCTTTGTTAAATCATCTAATGCGTCTATGGCAGATTGCTGCGCGCGCATTTTCATAGATTCACCGATATCCTCACCTTGAAGCGCATCAGCTGCAACATTTGCACCAAAATCTAAAGCCCTGCTTCCAACACGCTTCATGATTGGTACGCCATACTTTTTGAGTGTTGGAAGAACCATACGTCTTAGTGCACCAAATATGCCTCCTCCAACTTGTCGTCTACCTCCAACAAACACGGGATAACCGCTCTGATATGATGGTCTACTGTAAATGCCTGTCATTATGACTATTGAATAACTATGGAAGTCACAATAGCGTAAAGCCTTATTCTCGTGACCTAATATGTAGGGTCAAAACAGTAACACCACCACAGAACGGTACTACTTCTCCTGCATCATCATGAATTGATATGTCAATTCTATTGATGAAATTTCGGCTGATTGGTAGATACATTGTGTTAAAAAATTCTCGATTGATTAGTTGCTTCCTTACGGATGAGAGAGGAAATGTGCGCAGAAGTGGGGCCTCAATGTCGCCAACCCTTGTATATTCAATAATGTTACAATAGACGTATAAGTTACTTATATCACGCTCTAGTGAGGGGGCTGTATCGCCTATTGATGTACCTTCATAAATAGTTGATTTTGAGAATCCCAATGTGGTCGTTAACACGCTATCCAGCTTGATAAGAGAGTTCTTCCCTACCTTTAGAATCATGCGTTTCTTATGTGGGTCATAAGAAAAGTGATATTCATCTGCATCAAGGTAATCTACACCAAACTCATTTAACTTTGTACACAATTCAGATGGCGTTTTCAAGCTTTCAATGTTCAAATTAACTCTTTTTACAAGTTCACTGGAAGTAGACAATTCATCACCCGATATGTCTTCGCTGTATACGTGGATATCCCATGAAGCATTTGTTGATGCTTTGAGTTTAGAAGAGGACAATTGAACCTTGAATGTATCATTTAATTCTGTCAACCAAGGTGCGCTTTCAAGGCCCTTAAACATCCCAATCATTTCAGATCCAAATTCAATAACAGCGGACTCAGACTTTTCCAATGGTGTCTTTTTAGTAAAAACAATAAATTCTGCCTCCGTTTCAACAGTAAATAAAGTTACTTTCTCTTTCTTATATTCACAAGTCATTAACGTTTCTGGCACTGATCCTTGAAACTTTCTTGCAAAGTCTTCAACACTTCTAATGACCTCAAATTTATTTTTTACTCGGATGCTCCTTTTTTGTAATGCATACAATGGCACAATTCTGCATTTAAAATCAGTAACTTTCCTCTCCGAATTCCACCCACGTCCATTGTACCAATACCTTGATGAGAAAGTTGTTCTGGAATACCCAAAAGTATGACTCAAATCCTTACCTAATACAAGAAGAACATGCTTCCCTTCCTTCATCAATTTTGTTGACCCCTTTATGACTGGTTTGTAGAATTTATTCAAAGTCAGCTTGAAGAGATCATTTATTCGTTCAAACATTCTACCGATTTCCTTTTCTGTATCTTGCAAGCTCATTGTGGGAACCTTAGAATTAAAAGTTGACGTTGCAAATGCCTTTTGAATTTTAATCATGTTTTGGACAGATGGTAAAGATGTTGAAAAAGGATGTAAAGTTAGATGATGAAAAGCCCATGTACCATGTAGACTATTTTGAAATATGCGAAAGCAATCATCCTTCTCTCGCACTTCTTTATGTAATTCAAAATAGTTGTTCTTTAGCAAACTGATATCGTTGTAATAAGTAATTTCAGTTAGAGCAACTTCATGGGGTCCATGCAGAGTAATTGGATTAGCGAATTCAACAGAGTATAGAGATGGTTTGTTACTTGGGAATATCTTGGGGTTGCTATTGCTTGGAAGAATGATATTGAAGTTAGTAGACATGTTAAACTCATATATGGAAGAAGTCACATGCTATATTAGCTTAAAAGTTACGAGTGTCTCCCATCTCCACATTTTGTAGATCCTGGTGCGTTATCCAGCTATTGAATGAATCAGGATATCCTTTCCATTTAACTAGATATTTCCTTTGATTGCCATGACCTTTCCTCCTAATTATTTTATCAATCATATACACCTCTTCACTTCTGTCTACTACTTGCAATTCATAAGAGTAAAATTTTCCTTCAATTGGATTGCCATGGTAATCTATTAATTTATACATGGTGGGTCTAAATTTTGTATTTACTTCATCCACAAAAAACTCTTCTTCAGTCCAATTAGGTAGATACCCCTTCTCAAATGTAGACTTAACCTTTGAAATCCGAACTCTATCACCAACATTAATTTTCTTTTCATTGGAAATGTTTTTCGCTTTCTTATCATACAATCGAAGCCATACATCCATCGCATTATCTGGGGTAACATCAACTGGTTTCATCTTAATGATTCGATGGTAGCTTTCATTGTAATTCTTAACAAATTTCTGCAGCTCACCTACCCAAACATGTGTATTTTTTGCAGTGAAATAGCGCCATATTTTTGTCTTCAGTGTGCGATTGAACCTCTCAACCATGGCAGCTTTATAAGCACTTTTGACACTAAACAATTCCACATTATGACTTTTAAGGAGACTTCGAACATGAGAGTTTTCGAATTCCTTCCCTTGATCGGTCTGTATTCTTTGCGGAACACGCCCCTCATCGAAAATGCTCTGAAAAGCCGCTTCAACTTCTGGTCCTCGTTTAGATTTCAGCGCACGTGCCCAAGCATAGCGAGATAAAATATCTATTACGGTTAAGATGTATTTATAGCCATCATTGTACTGTGATATCTGTTGCATGTCAGCCAAGTCCGCTTGCCATTGACTATCTATATTGTTAACAACATATTTTCTTGTTGGAAACTGCTTTCTCGCATTTTTGTGAAGAGTGTAAGTCGGTTGACTCCTCAACCACTTCTTGACTTTCTCTATTCCCACACCTGCTGCACGAGCTAGAACCTCCGGACGACTGAAACTTGCGGGATGATTTAAGTCGTAATAAATCTTTCTCAGTTTCACTGCTGTACTCATCGTCTTTGTTCTGATTTGCACGCGTATTACTCGCACAGCAACTGCTAACACAATTGATATCAACCTCTATGCCCTCTTCTCCTTTACCTTCGAGCGCAGATTTCAAACAACAGCAAAATTTTTGTAACGACATGATATGAGAGAGGCAAGGCTTAATTCATATTTGCTTAATATTTACTATACTCCTTCGCAACACGCGTTGAGCGCCTAGTAGCTCTTTTTGGTTGCAGATCATCGGGATCTGCAAGCTCTCGCTTGACCGCCATCGTGGGTGTTTTACGCTTTGATCCATCTTGTGAGTGACCCTTATCCAATTCATTCACAGTCGGTCCTCCAATAATATTGTGAGGTACATTTTGATCAGATAAAATTTTCTGAAAATATGACCACCCTTGTGGTGCACCTAGTTTTCGCCTTACATCTCTGACAGCATATTGTAGAAGGTCATCTATGTGACTATTTCTAATAACATCACCAGTTGTTTCATCTATTATCTCCCCTCTCTCATTGAACTTCACATGTGGATCAATGAAGTCAAATAATCGCTCAGCGCGCACACGATATGGTCGAGGTGTTGACAAGGTTATAAATCGTCGCAACTTGTCACGAATCTGTCGCCTCTCGTCAATGTTTTCAGCTGCTAACTGCATTCGTCGATAGGGATCCTTAATCTTCTGAATTTCCATATCCTTTTGTGTTAGTTCCTTAAGTTGATTCGTAATAGGTTGATCTATATTTTTGACTTCCTGTGCACTTTGTAATGTAGTCAATTGTACATACTCCTCTTGAGGAATGACTACCATCTTTGAATACGACATGTTTGAAAATAATAAGGCAACAAAGTACATTGCTTAAAACTAACTGTGAACCGAGAAAACTGTCATTGGTTCAGCGGAATTAGGTATGATATTTGTTCGAAATCGAAGTCGTTCCGGACATTCCTGGGTTAGATCAATAAATAGATAACCATGTGGTTTCTTTGTTACATCTTCATATATTTTTGAAAGTACTTTAGGTTGTTGAGGTAATATCTGTCTACTGAGATGATGTATCTGACTGCTATCTCTTGGATTTTTAAATATTACCAAATAATGTGTATTCAAACTTCTAGTTCTTTGCTCTTTCCCTCCATCGAAGATGTTTTGGGTGATGTAGATAATAAAAGCTTCCCTATGATGTGCAGTTTGAATGAACATTTCAGTTACATCCTTTGAAGATTTGCTTTCTCGTAATAGATCATCTAATACTAGTAAGTCACCTGCTTTGATATCCTCAGTTGATGGCAACCCTTGCTTCACCTCATAACCTTTCTGACGAAGTGCAGAATGTAGTTGTGGTTGAAATATTCCATAATACCATTTGACTCTCTTAATTTCCTTGTTAAACATTTCATTTCTATATTGTAGCAATTCAGTTACAAATGTAGTTTTACCGGACTGACTTGGTCCAGCGACACACATTGTGCGATCAGTGAATAGACGAAAATCTGTCATCTTATAATTCCATTAACATTAAACTCATCATCCCGCTAATTTTGCTTAGAACAACAAAACAGACACATGTTCCAGATCAAGTTTATTTACATTCAGAATAGAAACTTTCAAGTTACATTTACAAATTAAAACATTTACAAATTAAAACATTTACAAATTAAAACATTTGTGTTTCCTCATCACAATTAGGATTATAGAAAGTTTTCAAGTCAGCATCTTGGCGCTTCAACTTCAATTTAGGATTCCCATCTTTAGATTTCCGACCTCGCTTTTTGCTCTCTTCCTTCCCATCACTTGAAGCAGTCTTATCAATGTTAATTAAACATTTATCAATTGGTAGTGGTTCATAGACTAGTTGAAGAACCTTCATTTGTAAAGATGCGACTTTACCAGTCGAACCATGTGAGCCAATATAAAGTCCGGTAACGTGCACTAAGCCCATATAGCGGCCCCGTTTGAGATCCTCACATTCCATCGCGTTTGTAAAGAGATCGAATGCTTGAAAATGATCCGATAGTTTTAAAAACAGTGTATCGAATTCCGGCAATTCCTTATAACCAACTCCTTCCTCTAATGCCTTTCTCCAATGAGTGGAAGCACTTTCAGGCAGCTCAACACATTCTTTCGCGAAAGAGTCAATAGTTCTAAGAATCACCTGTTGCCATTTTGGAAAAGTCACTCGCATTTGTCTCATATTGCTATACCCTGATGTAGACATACCATTACTGTGGAAGAATGGAACTTGAAGATAAAAGCCATCATCACCATAATTCAAGGTTTGAAAGTAGAACGTATTTCCAATCCCTTGCACCTTTCGTGTCGGACGAAGCTTCAAGAGATCTTGCTCGAAAGCGTCACCTTCCTCTCTGATTGTATACATTTTCTGAGTCATGTTTCAACAAGTACTAATTCGGAGCTTTCAACCAGCGCAAATGAATTGTCACTTGAAAGTGGTAAAATATCATTAAAGCGTCTTCCTTATATACACCTATATATGACTCATCAATCAAAGTGATGACGTGTCACTTTATGATTCGCTAACCTTATATTAACATTGCAGCAGTTGCTGCAATCCTTCCAAGCGGACTATTGATTACACCATTAATACTGTTTCCAATATCATTTAACATACTTAGAAACCCACCACCACCGCGCTGAATTAAGTTTCGCCTTTTCTTATCACTACTCCTTGGATTTGAAAACTTTTTTATGCTATTCAAAGAGCCAGCATTCAATAGAGGCTTGTAAATAGGTAGACATTTGTGTATTGCAAAAGCTAAATCACGAATGAAATCATCACTTGAATTTTGAATCAATTTACACTTCTTCTTATTATCATGTATCCTGTTTAACTTTCGCAACGCCTTTTTAAACTGACTTGAAGGTTTGAAGGACCGTTTCGATTGACGAGAAGATGCCTTCCGTTTTACAGACATTTTTATTCTAATATGGAAATAGATAATACAATTAAAATTTTGCTTAGTACTTACATTATACACAAAAGTTTACAAGCATTCACATATCACGCAGAGTTTATTGCTGGTACGTATAAAATTACATAAAACACTTAGCAAGTTGTAGAGGGAAACTGATATACACTCACATCGGCTAGAGTCTCATTTGTAGCAGTTATGAGCTGCTCAATGTCTTTCATTAGATGTTTTGAAATAGGACAGCACATACAGCAAGGCTTTAAATGGAAAGTCTTTAAAATATTGGCATAGTATGCCCGCAAACTGATCACCTCAGAATGTCCTTGAGCAGCCACATTGATGCTTACTGATGGCGGTCCACTGAACAAGTCCAGTTTGCACTTCTCACCCTTCTCATCATAGTAGCTGGAGGTGATAATGTCATGGAGACATGTGTTGAGTTTCCGTTGGATACTGCTGCACCAACAGCGAGAGTATTCCGGTACAATCTCCGTTTGAGATAGTGGGCGAAATACTTCGTTGAGCCAGAATCTTGCAACTCGTGTAAGAGCGTTGTTCACGACTCTCATCAACATTCTCTGCACCACAACGTCCTCTCCGCAGCGGAAATACTTCACTATTTCCTCCATCAGATCCACCAAATCCGCTTTATAGCCAGTTATATTCACGGCAGAATAAAATATATTGCCGTGAAGAGTTGACTTCGGTAAATTATTGAAATGGGAATGTTGGTAGTGAACGACATGCTGATTGACATTGTATTAGCCTCAAATTATGCTTGAAATAGAACGGTACAATGTCCTCCTTATATAGATAAAGTCACACAAAGACACAATAGTGACCAATCACAGACCTGCATGATGACTCATCATGCACGATATACAGTGACTGTTGAAGATATTTCTTCATCGCAAAGGGGACAAGATGAAGTTTCAAAGGGTACATAACATGTAGAACACATAACGCTATGAGAACATGGCAAAAAGAGAAGGGATCGTTCCTGTTTAAAACATTTAACGCAGTTCCGTTCACATAATAATTTAAATGTCTCTTGTTCTAATTTCCTTCTGAAGTCACTTTTATTGGGAGAACTTTTTATTAAAACACTGTCAGATGTCTCCTTCTTTCCATATCGTTCCAATTTGATCCTCCTAATTTCACTATCATTGCAGTGTAGCATGGAGAAATCCTCTATCCACCTACGATCCAAATTGTGATTCATAGCATGCTCATCTAGATCCATTAGTCGATCAACTAAATCACCAGCGTTGATATTTTCACTGAGATTTGTTACAGTTTCTATGGCTTTGAACGAATATCCAAGGTCTCTTGCGACAACCCACGACGTTGGGATACTAGTCATCATTATGTATGTCATCAAAAACTATCTCATATTTATAGCATAGTTTGTCTACGTAAAAGGAAAATCAATGTGTCATCTTGATTACAATGGTTGCAATAGTCACAATAGTCGCAATTGAGCAAACCCATTCAAAATCAAACAACGGACGTCTATCGGTAAGTACCAAGTGCTCAGAACCAAACCACACAAGTTCGATCATAGACGTTCCGAAACACAGTGTACCAAACACATGTACCCATCCAGTAAAACAGATCTCATACAAGTTCCTATTGATAACACTGAATTATACATGTACCTATCCGTGTGCCTATCGATAACTAAACTATACATGTACCTATCCATGTACCTATCCATGTTCCTATTGACAACACTAAACTTTACATGTACCTATCCATGTACCTATTGATAACACTAAATTTTACATGTACCTATCCATGTACCTATCCCTGGCAAGTAGGGCACAGTTTTCACTACT
>CAJQUW010000552.1:0-19738 GCA_907163375.1 Prostheceraeus crozeri | reverse complement strand
CTTTAAACAGTGCGACCGTCAAGCTGTTGCTCCACTTCTTCGGACATTCTCCGGTGAGCGCAATGTGCTGGAAAATGGCATGCAATGCCTCAACTGCAGGTTCACCAGCCAACTTAAGCATCTCGGCGTTTACGTTGGAAGGACCCGGTGCTTTGCCATTCTTCATGCTGATCACTGCTTCCTTCACCTCCTCCAGCGTGAAGTCAGCGATTGGGCCTTCAGCTGGGGGGATGTCATGCAGAGTGATGTCATTGCTTTCGTTCGATATGCCATCAAAGTACCTTCTCCATGTCTCTCTAACCTAAAAAAAAGTAAGTAAGTAAGATTTAAAACACTATTTTAAATTGACATCTTTTGGTGACCTACAGTAAATTAACTGAATGACGAGTCCAATGATAACACTGATATTTATAATGTACTGCTGTCAACATAAGATGTTATCGAAGTCAGTTTAGTTTTCGTAGAAACTAAAGTATCCCAAAAATATTATGAAGTGGCCCAAGACTTCTGACCAGAAGTGATGGCATAGGGGAAAGCTTAGAGGAAATATGCACAAAATCAAGCGCAAAGTATCTCCGCTACCTATGATCCAATTTTGAAAATTAAGATTCCAAATTAAGGCATAAAACATATTTCATATAAAAAAAGAGCTGTCTCATCTGCAGGGTTGGCACAGGATTAATCCCGCGGGCGGGATTTTCAATGGATCACAGGTGGTATTATCGGCGGTTTTTTTGAGGGATAAATTTCTTGTAAAAATTGAATTTTCGGATCATCAAGGTACTTTTATGACCTTTTCGTTAACAGTCTCCGGCAACTTACATGCAAAAAATGATGTAATACGCAGCTAATTTCGATGTACATGTAATTTGTTTGGATCAAGAGATACGTATGCACATTGAGATTTTATTTACCGCATTTAATGAGCAAAAGATAGCCAATAATTGGGATGCAAACAGAATGCGACTTGAATGTCTTTATGTTCGCAAATTCCAATTTTTTTTATCTTATTCAATTATCCGAAAAAATAATGTATCCAAAATTCATCACTAGGACTAGCAACAAATAACACCTTCACTTTTTCTGTTTATTGTCTTAAGCCTTTTGTTAAGCCAGATTGTTTTAATCCTCAGGTAAAACAAGGTTCGAATGAATAATTTTTTTGTAAAACAACAATTAAAACGAAACGGAAACAAAACCTGTTTTACAAAAGACTAGCAAACTCATAAAAAGAGACATCAATTGATTCATCAAATAATTCAGAATAGAAAAAAAATTGCAACGCATAAAAGATGATTTTATGCCATATCATCACCATGTCATTCTTGTAACATGCGTCATTACTTTGTCGTATATGAAGGCACAGAAATCATGAAAGGACGCGGGAAAGCACTAATTCCCATTTATCCCGCTCATAAATCCCATAAAACCCGTCATTAATTCCGTCTGTCGGGGTTTTTCATTCTTTGCTCAGGTCGAAACCTACCCTGCTCATCTGACAGAAACATGCCAATTAATAGGGATTTTCTGCCTGATTCCCATAGCAACCGACAGTGGCCGTGCTTCGGATTGAATAATAGCTCTATAATACCTTTGATCCAACCCTTTGTTCATGACACCTTGTTCGTGATTGTATAATGAATATGTCAGTCTTGGGATTACAATGGCTGTTCAACTTTTTTCGTTCCTATGGCTGATCTTAGACTGCTGATCTGGAATGCTGTACAGTTTGTTTTGAAAAGCTATTTTTTTAGTTTCGCGTGAAATTTGATTTGCGTATTTTGTCATGTACAATATCTCATGGATGAACTCGTTCAGGATTTAATCACATTGGTCGTGAGGAATATTGTGGTCTAACTCTGTCAGCGATTCATGACAGACTTGCGATTTAATTGAGAGAATCTTTCTTGACTGTTTGACGCACGCAAGTTAAAAATATCTTTTAGAAGTCTTAACAAATACATTCTGCCGTATTCATTCATACATTTATTGAATAATTGGGCATAACCATGTTGACATTCAGGCATAATATCACAAAATCGTGTTTATGTAATTGAAAAAGAAATAGTTAATTAGCCATAAATAAATAAATTATTACCGCAAAGAAAACCTCTTAATACCAACCCAAATTACGAGCATCTTGATATTAAAAAAGTTATTAATAATTCACAAGACTGGAATTGTCTGCTTACCTGACAAGGGTCTGAAGTCCTAATGACTTGATAATTCAAGCAGAATCGTTAATAAACGTTATTATGTAATTGTGACTAGAGGGATAATTCGAGGCGCTATCCTAAACCTTAATCTAAACATCGTGATGACACTTAAGCCTTTCCCATCTGGGACCCTATCAGCGTCACGTAACGTTTATCTATAAGTAAATCATAACAAAAGAGGAGATTAAACAGAACAGTGAACGAACCATCTGTAGTTGATCATCAAATAACACATAGTTTTTAACATGTAGAACGTCCACTCTACACACCATAGATGAAAAATAAATTTTATTAAAGCTACAAAATTGAAGAAAAATATGATAAAAGATTAAAAATAAAATCATATGAAAATTAAAATTCAATAATTGAATTAACTTCCTTAGATGAAATAAATATTAAAACGAAAGCGTTAAGAAAGTAGTAAAAAATAAAACTCAAGAAAACATTTTTTTTTGTCTGACTATTTAAGGCATATATAATTTAGTCTTTTTTATAAGAGAATGTTATTCTATTGAAAGAAAATATAAGACAAAGATCCTTAAAAGGACTGATTATCCGTTCCGGCCGTGTGATATCTGAGCGTCATCAGTCAGTAACTCGGCCAGGATTTCGCGTTTCGGCCCATCAACCTGAACCGCACAAACACCAATCCGATGTCCCACAGCGACGGGCCCTGCACCCAGAAGCAGGCCTCTACCACTCATCTTTAAAACATTCCTTCAGTATCGGCAGTGTTCCGATAATGAAAGAAAAATGAGGTGACATTTCAGGAAGAACACTAGATCACAAATCTGCTGAGACCGTGCGAGCGAAATAGTCCAAACGATGTGCAAGTAAGCAAGATGCTAGGGGAACATAACCAGTTAAACACCCATGCTTATGAAGCGTTCTTTCATCTTTTTTCTCCATGTACTCTAGCTCGTGACACAAATTTCTGTCATTATACCTGCTTGACTTCTAGAATTTGCTGAATGCTTGTTTACAAGCAACCTCGTTTTATTACTGACATCTTATAATGGATGTGATCATATTCTTAAACCATACCGTAATATACTTGCCAACCATCGAACACACTAATTCCCCCTAATTTGTGTAAGTACATTGGTTGTTATAACAACACCAGCGAAATGTCAAACAACCATGTACTTAACGAGAGTGAGTGACAGATCTAAATCATCGATGATCTCATGAATTATAACCCACGAGGTCTCAAAAAATACATATGCTCTCCAAAATTTATAAGATTTTACATCTAAATAAACCACGTGTTTGTTAACGATAAGGCTCTACACTTTCTGCTATGGCTTACAAGACTTATTAGGGTAAATATCTAAAATTAATGTTTTTAAAATGACTACAGTTTTTGATGTATCTACACGAAAACATCACTGTATATACCTAGGTCGTAACACAAGGATTAAAAAACAATTTTTGCCGAGTCCGAGAACTTATTTACGCTATACGCAATAGTGCATCATGTTACGAAATTCACAGATTGCGCTTATAATAATAAAAAATTCTGCAAAGCAGTTGGGCTGGCAATTACCACCCCATACGGAATACTCACCATCTTGTCGCTGCTAATATCAAGTATTGAAGTCCTTCGCTAACGTAAACGAAAGACTACATACTAATATGAACGCACTAGACCTACCTTAAACTAATTTTTTCGATAAATAAAATTATTACACAATTTACCAACCCAAAGTTAAAAAATTTTCGCTTCTATGAAACTATTGTCTCTCTAGCCCTAAGATCAGAAGTATATTATGCGTTCTCGTAAATCATTAATCTAATTAATTACGAGTGACTGTAAATATGTAACTTAACGTCTTCTTTGATCTAGATTAGTCATATGAAGGTTGAGAAATCGAATAACCTGAAGAGGTTAAGTATTTTTTAACATTATCTATTCTTTTAAGAAATTCAAAACTTGTTCGAAGCACCTCACGAATGCTCTTTCCATAAATCGTATAACAACCCTAGTTCTTATATATTGCAATTATCAGTCACTATATTTTGAACTGGTCATCTCTAATGACAGACAAGAAAGCAACCTTTTATTATTTGACTCTTTATAGAGTGAACAGTTTTTAGGTGTACACTTCCTGGCCCCGCTATAAATCGAAATTTTGTAGGGAGACTTAAGAAGTTTTGGAAGTCCAAAATAGTCTTTAGGAAGCTATAAATTTATCTTGTCTCGTGTTATTTAATATTGAATTTTATAAGAATCACGTCGTTTTTGGATTACGATCCTAAACTAACTGTCAAACTGAAATTAAAAGTTTAGTACATGAAACATAATATCATTTCCTGATCGGGTAACAGGGAACTGGGATATCAATACATCCCCACTCTTTCAATAAGAATTATAATGTACAATTTTTTTTTACATTTACTGAAAAGAATATAATTAACTGACTTACACTACTCGATGCCCTTTTATTCCACATGATGCTAAATATTAAAATGATTTTTTCAATCTTTATAACCATCCATCAAATAGTTAAATTTGTGCTCTTTCTGCATAGATTTCGGGTACAAGGAACAACCATATAACATATCGGTCTCTTGTAATTTTTCAATATTCTCGAAACTTCCAATTCGTACACAAATTTAATTAAAGCTTATTAACTCATTAAGCTTATGCTAACCACATGTAACGGCTTAACGCTCCGTTTGTTCTAAAATCCGTTACATAATATAGCTATTATGAAATTTTGCTTTTTTTTGTTACTTATGTTTTTTTCATTTTTCCGAAATTCTATGTTTAGGTTACCAGATAATTCATATTCAATATTTTCAATTCTTCCTTTTCAATTGAAATTTAAAACGCCCGTATAACACTTGTTTATGAAATTCTAACGAAAATAAAAATTTTGATTGGCTACCACCTTCTCAGTGAGCGGCAGGATTCATATGTTTTAGTAGAAAAGTGTAAAGTTACACTTTGTCTAGTGTGCATTTGAGGTAAAGTCTTCTTATTCAAAATTAACAATGATTTTTTGCGCCCAAATCTAGTGTTTATTTCAAAGATATAAAACATAGTTATTGGTTGGCGATGACTAGTCCTTGACTTTCACCTCTCTCTTATCTGGCTCAACCAAATAATAAAGATATAGACCTACAAACTGTCGTATCATGAATAAGACGCCTATTTTGCAAACAATCTAATTTTGGTCCCATCTGATTATTAATTTCTAAAAAGTGGAAATACTACTACAATTTCTATCGTTTCATCTTTTTCTTTTGCGTTTGGTTCTACTGTTAACAACCTCCAGTATTTAAAATTGAAAATCAGAGATAAACAATGATCAGTAAATTTCCTGCAGGCACAACTTTAGGACAAAAGAACATATAAAATTGTTTTTTAGTCGGAAATGGACAAGAATGGAACATTGTTACTCTGTGATCCCTCAACGCTCGCGAGCAAAATCGACGCAGTGGCGATTTTTGTGGCGTTCGGGTGAGTCAAGGCCATCGATGTAACTAATTTATGTACATGAATACCAAATGACATACCTAGCTTAGAATAAAAACAAATGACATGATTCTAATCACCGTTCCGCCCCATGATGTCAGCGTCGTTGACAATAGAAATCTATGTGAAAATTGCAATCATTCACTGCGAAATTTTTTTTTGTGTGCCACTAAACTGCCTCACTGTTAGTCATGACTTGATCTTATCACAGAGTCTAGTGTTAAGTTAGTCGCGAACGTTACACGTGTGAGAAAACAAAGATACGCTTTGGTATCGAAACTCTTTAATCAAATAGGCGTATTTGGTCCCAAAGGCATAGTCCTTCCACTGTCTTTAGTTTGGGTTTATTTATTGCGATGATACGGCCGCGTCTCATCATTCGAATAACAAAATTCAACTCAATATGAATCGTAGGCAATAGAACGCATCTTACACCATCATTTAGATTCTATCAATATGAGGCTAAGACTGACACAGCTTATACTGTCTTCAAGATTAGCAGCGTCGCTGCTCACTTTAAAAAACTAGCCAATAGAAAGAGCGCGTACTGATTCAGGAAGTCAGGCAATCAGCAAAATCTCTCTTCTCACTGGGGTCTAAAGCTAACTACAATTAACCCCATACTGTACACGTCATACAAAACACCTTCTCTGACTAACGTCAACTCCGATGCCTTTACCAATTAAGAATGCTTATTCTAATTGGTTCGCTCAGTTGGACTTGCTACAAAGTTATGTGTCATATCCGTCTTGTTGTGTATAAAGCTTTTACATAAAATCAATTTTTTTCTTTGCTTTTACTTGTTGTTTCGGAAGTTACCAGTAACATCTGACTTGCGATCATATCTTTAATAACAAGGGCTTGTTTTATATGGACAGATCATCTGTAGAAACTGCATTAAAGAGCAAAAATAAAGCAATGTAGTATTTCATCAACGATTTAAATATAGTTGCCCGATGCGCTTCGATCGGGGATCCGTAAACAAGATTAAAAAGGTGTTATGTTGTACCACGAGCGTTTCGCATTTCGTTCCCTTCAATGTGTGCGAAGCCGCCCCCCCTTAGCCCCTATAGGGGCTAAATAACTTTTTAAAGATGGAATTGAATTATTATACTGTCTACGCCCGCCAGCCACTCGCCCCCAAGTTTAAACGGTGTTTTTTATCGCTATTACTATCTAACCTGAGTTGGGGGCTGAATTAAGATTCCTGGCTTTTTTATTTTTTAACAATAACATTTATTCATCTATAAATTAACTCGCTTAAGACCGCGAAATGTAAACCGTAGTAACACCCAACATTCCAAAACGCCAAGCACAAAAAAAAACAACGCCAATCAGCCGACATTCATGAAAGATATCAGAGTTCCGCGTACTCTCTCTATGACCGTGTGCAACATATCATTATATAAATCATTCCTAAGGACATGAAACAAATTCATTCACCAAAATCAATGGTCGACTCGGTTGCGAAGCGTTTCTCGCCCTACACAAAAGGCATCTAATATCGGCAGTACGGGGCTTGGAAGTGCCAAAACTAGCATAAGACAGTCTAGAGATAGACTTTGTTATCATCATAGCGCTGAAGTACCTGGGACAAGCAGGCTGTTCATGTCTTTACTTTTTCCTCCTGGCTTTGTCGTGAGATAGATTGGTAATTATTATTTGTTAGTATTATAAAATCATAAATGTGTACAAAATACGTGTATTTCAGATACAATGCACAGAACAAATCACAATCAGATTTGACCCGATTGTCCCCAATTGATGGCCCCCACTAAGCAAATTTACTAAGTACCACCATCGCACCCACCATTCAAATTTAAAATGCATTATCTATCACTAATCTTGCGCAAAACTGTTAAATATTTCACTTATCAAACAGATTTGGATAGATTATAAATGTGACTAATGCAAAATCTTTGCTGAATTTGATTGATTACACGTTGATTCGAGATGAACGATGTGTGAGAGTTTTTTTGCGTATTGTTAAAAAGATTACTGTGCACCGTTTCAAAATAGTGTATCTATAGGATTACTTGAATTAAAGCTCATGACTAGCGTGGCTACAGATCCGATTTTGATAATAGTCTTGAATACTTCACTTTATCATCAGCTTATCCTGCTGCATTCAAGGGGGATTTCAGTCGCGATCAAAAAACCCTCCGAAATTGAAACACAAATTTGCAATTAGTACAAGAGGAGTCTCCTATCTCATTAGATATTCGCATAAGACTGTACTAAAGTGAGTTTCAGACACCGCCATTAATTTGATGCAAATGGTCGCAAGAAGCCTAGACTAGACAGTGGGCCATTCTTTACCAGCTTCAATTTGTTAAAGTTTAAATGTAGAAATCGTATTTCTACTCTATGCGATGCTAAAAGCAATTATTTATGATGCTATAGAGATATAGAAGCATTATTACACACCAAGTTAGATTTCTCGTTTGGTTGTGCAGTTACACTTGCCGCAGTTGGCGAAAAATATCTGAACCAATTTATTCATTTTCATCTTCTGAACTTTATCGTAACGATGCCAGTTTCCGAAAATAATTATTTCTATCTTGAGAGGTAAGCCTGAAAGAGCCCTTTTTCCTTCACCACTTTCTCTTTCTCTAATACATAGTACTTTAGAAGAATCACAAACTGCTATACTTGCCCTTTATGAATAACTAACATGCAAACTTTTCCTTAGACTAGGGAGCTGTCATGCCTTATTGAGTTCTAGGAATTTCATAATAGTGAAGCGCGATTCAATCTCAATTGAGAAAATACAGGAATTACAGTAAAAAAGAATTTCATATGCAGACCGTCCCTCGGGGCGGCCCTAGCCATTATTCTCCTAAATAGCTCCCTATTTAGTGATGACGTTGAAGTATGGACAATGTTTGTAACTTAGGAAAAGGTATAGTATTGATTCTATGGAGACCTCTGAACCTCCAAATGACGAGTGATGTCGGTAAGAAACTTTACCGGAGACAGGCATATAAGGAATAAAGCACACGGAATGTAGGCCCCAAAAAAAATGGTGAATAGGCCTAAAATAAACCATTAGTGCATTAACATGCACTAGAAAATGTTGTTTCGCAAACTACCATTTTTTTACATCACTATCCATTTTTGGCACATCTGGTGTTTCATCATAGTGTGGTTATTGCTTTTATGAACATACAGGGAAATAGTTAATTTATTAGGACAAATATGGCCTTTAAAAAATACGGGTCCGTGTAAATTTGTTTCTAATTTCTTTCTTTCCTAGGTGTCCCCGAACTGCACGGCCGGTTTCCTAAATTCATTTATTCAAAATACCTTCGAAACAGTGGTCGCCGTGGCCCGAAGGCCTTTTTGTTATTATTCGCCAGTACACTATTTATGCTGCTTCAATGTCTAAAGCACATGCGAATAGATTGTGCAAATTCAATTATAAAATTATGCGAGGAAGGCTTGCAGATTGGACTAAATGCAGATTTATTGTATGGCTTACGCAAAACAACAATAATGCACCGCTGAGTGAGCAGGCATTTCCAGCCAGACAAATGAAGTAGATAAGGAGAAGGGTTAAAAAAAAACACCACTGACTTACAAGTATAAACATCACCCTCGATTGCGTTTTCTTTGTACCGATGTGTGTTATAAGTAAAAGCTGTATCCAAAGTTGCGGATGAATAACATCAGGTGAGGTAAGTGAAAGCAACACACTTCGGAGTGGCTGATTTTTATAGGTGCATTGGTATTTATCGACTTGGCTGTCAAACTAGGAGACGAAATTACTACAGTGATTCATGAGGTAATGGTAGGCACAACATTACTTTAAAAACAATAGGCGCATTCAAAAATGTTTCCCCCCCAGTAAAAAAAAAATTACATTTTAATGAATGTAGGCGCATGGTGGTTCAATTTTTGAGATTTTTGCCACTCAATTAGGATAGATAGCCTTAAATGCATCATTCCTATATATATGTGATGTTTCTTACTGGAGTTTATGTCAAGACATTGACATACTTCTTCCTCTTTCCTCAACAGATATTTTGTTATTAGAGGGGGATGTTTAAGCTTGAGAAAAGATAAGCTTCTTATTTATTGATGTTCATACCATCATATTAATTCATTGCGTTTTTTGAATTTCATCTCTCATATTCTGCATATCCTATAATATCACACACAACCAATTCTATAATTTTATTTAACTGAAGCTGAGTATTTGGAACAACAATGCGAAAGCAAAATTAAATTGTTTCAATTCAGTAACATTATAATCAGAAAAAACTGTAAAACCATTAATCTGTATCCTCATTTTTGTATTGGGAATGATAGGAATGAAAAAACAAGACCAGTTAGAGTTCTACAATTCCTTCCTTACTAACATAACACAAGTCAGTCAATGTTAATCAAGCATTTCAACTTTAAAAAAAAAAAAAAATGAGAACCCCCTTAATATCATATCTACCATTACTCTGAAAATATGTCTCACCCAATAATTTCACTTATTTTTGTTCGGTTCACAATAGTCGCATTTCACAAGATCTCTACTCTAGCAACCGATTCAAGCGGAATTTACGAATTTTCATGAAAAATCGATTATACCGATTCTTAGATCACAAATTTGAGACAAGTAATATTTCTTTTACTGATCAATTCCCATATTTTCTTGATGCTAAACGCCAGCGGCATTCCTAACTCACCGATAAGAAATCCTAACAAGTAGTTGCGTGGTATGGGACAGTTTGTTAATCATAAGTGGAGGCTAGACTACTTGTACATGATTTTCATGATGAACAACAAGTAACCGCCCTCTATTAGGCGTAAAACGGTTTCACGATTGAATGGACGGTAGTACCAGTGTAATGTTATTTTTACTGACATACATCCCATTGTAAAATAATTGTTTATTATCATTAAGTTGTCCGACATTATAAAAATTCCAATCATGTGGCCGTAGAAGTTAATAGTATGCAACATTGGCCGGCCAATTTGGGCCATCTTTAGTGTTTTTCCTTTTTATATAAAATATTTCCATAAAATAAAACCATATTGTTTTATAATCAATATCTCTTTCTTTCTAGATTTTTCTATTCATTAGAATTGTGATTTTTTGAATACAAGTTTTGCACCTTCTTTTTTCTTTTTTTTCTGCCATTTTACTACCCTCGAATTCATTTCGAAATAATTTTATCACAGCTCCAGAAAAAATAAATCTTGAATCCTAAGGTATGAGAGATGCTGACAATCTAATTATTGCAATGGGTTTCTTGCGAAGTAAGCTAAGATAAGGAGGCAAAATTTGTGCAATTTCGCCCTGATGATTACGTCTTAAATTGCGGTATTCTGGATAGTAGAGTCTTATCTCCTCCTTCTTTTCTGGCTCATTATTTGCACCGCTCGTTATTAAAATATACCATTACATAGTGATCACCGTGATTTGCCATCACATTCCTCCGGGATGGATGAGAGGAAGATAGGAAGATTATATTCTATCCTAAAATTCATGTGTATGAAGGCAATTCTTTATATGATAGGATATCTGTATTAACAGGCAGGCGATAGGTAGATCATGCAACACACTTTTTATTATGTAGTTACATTAAGGCACATGATAAAAACTATGTTTTCTACCTTGTCTTTTATTTTTCTCAACAAAGTGTAACCAAGGTTGGGGTCCAAACTTTGAGGGCTTAGTGGTACCCCCAAGCCCAAGATTAAATCCTTGGAGTAACCCCCAAGAAAAACCAAGGACTCAAGATTTAATTATTGGGCACTCCCCAAGAGTGGATTTATTTTCTCTATATGAAGTGGTAGCGAGACAATTTACCGGAGGGGGAAAAATAATTGGAATTTTGATTGAAGAAACTTAAGATTGCATTGAAGATGCAATTTAGAGAATCATAAACCATACATGTAGCGTCGTACATGTTAGCTTTTTGCTATCCAATATAATAATGTATTCTAATGTTCCATTAGATAATTAATTACTATTTATATGTCATGAATTTGTTATTGGCGGAATTGCGAGCGACCGATTGCTAAATTAATATCCAGCTACAAAAAGTTTTTTTAATTATCGGCATAGGTTATTCAACTCATGGGCTTAAAGATCATTCAAGTTTGTTTAGAAACTAAACATGCATGAGACTAAGCTACATACCCTTATACCAAAGTGCCTGATCGAAGGAAACGATACACACAATCCTATAACAACCAGGCCTCGTTTACAGAATGAAATTAAAGACACAAATGTAGGATATAACGATATTTTTACTAATCGTAAGAAGCAATCTCAAAGTATGTCATGCATTAAATGCTACGAAATCTTTCTATCGCTATTACATGTAGCTAAGAGTAGAATAAAACAATATAGGCGAAGTTTTTAACTTTCTAGGGCAAGAGGCTATTTGAAGCAAGTTATTTTCGAATTGTTGTAGGCTACCAATTTAACAGCTTAGCGTTATCAGGTATTGGTTTAATGCATTGCATTTTTTCTTGTATTATTTGTTTTATTCACGCAAAATGATTTATACCAAATTCTGTCTACAACAATATGCATTACATCTAGCTTAATGGATAAATAAATTCACAAGGAAGCAAAGGTAATCAAATGTAAGGTTTAAAATGCTAATTAAACAAATTATCAGATAGACATCTCAGTAGTCTTTACTCAAAGTTGATTGATAACAACAGTTTTATCATGCGAAAGACCATCGTGTGGTTGAAGTAGTTGCATTTACATGTACATACATGCAAGCTTACATGTAGATGATTGCTATGACATGATGTGGTCATATACTTAGCAGAATTTTTCCAAGAAAACGCAAGTGATCATTCATGGTCATTAGTCTTTACTTCTTGGGCTTCTCTCACATCCTGTGGGTACCCAGCTCTTGTAGTCGCACCCAAGATTCTTGGGTACCCCTCCACAAGACTCCCAAAAGACCCAACCTTGGTGTAACGGTAGTTGCGAGTATTTTTTTCGAAATTGGGTTTCTCAATTAGACCTTCACAGCTTATTTCAGATAATTTTACATTTTCTATATTCAGATAGATTCTACTTTTTATTATGATGAATATCCTGCAAACTGGTGCAAAGATGCGTCATTTTGAAGCGGAGTATGTTCCCTTCTTCATTCTGAATAGTGCAGACAATGAAACAGAAAGCTCTACTTGCCGTTGATTGCGTTTATTAAGGTAATAAGGTTGTTGCCTTCTTGAACTATCAGCAGATTTTCGATGTTGTTGATCAGTTGCTTGAGTTATTCCGGATGAGTCATTTTGACAACATTGCTGATTATCATTAGGAAAGGATGTTTTCTCCTTGCAGCATGAATTAGGATGTTCTTTAGCATCTAAACTGGCATGTTTCAGATATTGTTATGCAACATTGAGATATTTTTTGCATTTGACAAATATATATCTATCTGGTGAAACGGAAATAGCAGCTAGATATTTTATCTTGAAACAAAACTATCATAATGTTCTTTCTACAAAAGCTTCGGTTGTCGATTTTCGATGCTTGTCTAAACAGCCTATTACCAAAAAACAAAGGGTGCCACAGTATTCTACACGCCGGATCTCACAAAGGATGAGCATGTATCTATCAGCTGACGTTTCGAAAGGATGGCTTCAAAATTCTGATTGCATGTAGTCCCCGTGAAGTATAAGAGATTATCTCGTAGATTTGGTTTGAGAAAGTCCATCTTTAATTGATTGTCAACCCTAAGATCTTCAGGTATCTACCGTTTTCACATCCCAAATACAGTCCGTTTCATAAAAAGTGGATCATCCTAAAATTTGACTAAATAATACATAAGTATGATACAGAAAGCATTTTTCATGTTATTTCATGTCCCTAATATATTTAAATGTCCTTTTATAATCTGATAAGCTATGATACAGTAACGGTTCTTAAGAAGCTAATATTTTGTGGCCCTACCCTTATTGTCAATGACATTACCAATTCGTCTAGGCATTGATTCGATGATATCGTTGTTTTTGACTGATCTAAAAACTGTCTCACTCTCTTTTTAACAGTGACGTAAGTTGTGATACGCCATCTGTAGGTAGCAGGAAGACGAACGTTACGTTTTAGAATGACTCCATTACATTTTCTATGGGATTCAGATCAGGAGAACGAGCTGGCCAAGATAATGTCCTAAGCCCTAATTGAGACTTGCATAAGTTGACTCTACTACTCCTGTGACACGTAGCATTATCATCCATAAATAACCAAGTCGATGGATCACCAAGTTGATCTGTCATTTGGCCAATGTTCATTCGTAAAACATTCACATAGCGTTCAGAATTCATGGTTCCTTGCTGTATGTGGAGTTCAGAGCGGCCATTGGTCCAAATGCCAGCCCAAATCAGTAGAGTCGCACCACTTGTACCGGGGACGGATGTAATGTTCGGATTTCCTGATCAGATCTTTTATCATAATCTCTCGACTCATCCACTATCCTTCAGACGGACTGATGCCTCATCGACCAGACACCCGATCCCATTGATTTCGTCGAGGACAATGACTCATTGCCTAATCTGAGGACGTCTTTTGTTGCTGATTGATTTAAATTCGGAATCTGAGAGGGCCTGTTACAGCTCTGAAATTCGACTCAATAAGTCTTCTTCTAGAATAGTGGGACTTAGGAAATAGACGAGTCTAGTGCAGCCATCTCAGTTTACGAGAGACTTGGATCAACTTTAACAAATCTCAAAAATTAGGCGGGTCTCTACGTTTGGATGTTTTGCGCCGTGGCCAGCCAGACTGCCCCTACTTTTACGACAGAGTCGACTCGAAAAAATCTATCATTATGACCATCGATGCACATTTGTGTAAGGGACATTTAGTCGCTGCTTGTAGCTCGCAAAGAAAACTTAGTTTGCATGGATGACACTTTTGCTTTTGTGATGAATGCGGATCTGTTATTGTTCATGTGCTTTGTATTGTTTTCAACCGTAAGAGATAGATTTCTAGCTGAAAGCAATCAGGAGTGCTGCCAACTCCACCGACAACGAATGTCAGGAAGCTATGGAACATGAAGGGCAGTTAATCACATGTAGCAGTTACATTATTGTTGATGAATAATGGTGCTATACTGGCAATGACATGGACCGATTTTTCTTTATTTGTTTTGCTTGATAGATTTTGGCTTGTAGGAACAAATTTACATAACAAGGAAACAAATGCAATTATATAAGAGTGAGGTTGTTTTTGTGTACATTCTAAATGAAGATCAAATTAATCTCTACTTTTTTTTATCTATAACAGGAAAACAAATCAATATTCAAGCTTGAAATTTCCAACAATGATATTAGTAAGCACAACTGACATATCTTCCAAATTTCAGAGAAATTCGTTCAAGTTTGGCGGAGTTAGACAAAGTTGAAGTTAAGGCGATGTTTGAGGGTGATCCATTTTTTATGAAACAATCTATATTAGGCGTTGGCAGTTCTCAATTGTCTTTATGTTTTTATTCAAGGAGTCTTGACTTCTTGAGGTTGATGGGCAGTCCGATCTCATTTTTTCGTCCTTTTTCAGGATAATTTCCGAAGTTTCTATGTCAATAGAGTGGAAAGAGGAATTCGTCGCCACACGCTCGAGTGACAACTTCCGCGTTCGTGAATACCAGCCAGTCGGTGACGGACCCAGACGTCCCAAAAACTGGCGAATAAAATCAAAAGTCAATCAAACCGTAGAAAAATCTCTCAATGTAAGTCCCTTTTAATAAGGAGACAAGCGAACGTTTTACATGGAGCAGAAACGATTACGGTAAGAAGATTAGGCATTATTATTTATTATGAAAGTATTGAACTGTTGTTTTTTTTTGTATGATAAATTTAAATGTCAGAAGTTGAGCTTTCAAGCGAATAAGAATTCAGTAAACAATTTTATGACCTAATAATGAGGGAATTTCATTTAACTCGAGTTACATTGCATTGTGGATCTATTGAATATACTGCTACAACTAGCAGCCGATTTTCAAAGAGAAATTTTGGGAGTGACACTTTTCATGTTTTTTTTGTTTTTTTTACTGAATTTTCACCCCTAGCACAGCTATGAGCCATGAACGAAGCTAGGGGTTACTCAATGAAAAGTAAAAATTGTATTATTTTAAATAAATAAAATAATAATTTTTAAAAAAAACAGATCTTCTAATCTGATTAAACTGTCCCCATCAGAAACATGTTCGCACGCCTCTTGTGAAGTTATCAAGATTGTATTGGTCAGAAGTGGTCTGGGGAAGCAGATTCCAAAGCTGCGCCGTGCGAACAAAAAAGCTTTTCGAGCGACTCAAGTACGTGCGCGTTCTAAGCTCACATGATAGCATGTGAGTGCATTACGCTCTGCGTGTGCTCTCTGGAAGAAGATCTTAGGTTTGGGTACGCATCATTTACTGCAGAGCTGCTTCTACCGAAATTGTACTGTAGAAGAGACTGAGTGATGCAACATCCGTCTGACGGAGAGCGGCTGCAATTGCTAGCAAGTTTTTCACCATGTATTCTTGACACGTTTCTCAACTCGTTGCAAGGAGGTTAAGATTGCGTTTGTGGGGCGCCTGCCCCACGATGACCACAATACTCCATCAGAGGCGCTAGTGGACTTGTAAAGATAGCAGACACGTCGCTGTGGTGGAGATAGCTGCTGGCCACGATAGAGCTACCCATGCGTTGGAGCTGCCTGCTTGCTAATGGATTGGATGTACTGGTTTCCATGGACAAGTCCTTCGTACCGCCAATCCACGAAGGGATGGAATCTTGTTCTCTGATCCTATTATCTGACAATCTTAATGCTATGATCATCATCTCCTTTAAGTCGTTTGAGTGCAGAATACTCTGAGTTTTTGAAGGATTGAAGGAAACAGCCAATTTGGCGCCCATTCTGAGACCTGCGTAGTCTTCATTAAGAACGTCGCATAACTGCTGACGTTTGCTGAGTATTTTAGCGAAGTCGCTCTTGGAATTGAAGAGTGTTGTGTCATCTGCATACATCACCAATTTACTTCACTAGGCAGTCTGTGTAGGTCGGTGCGTTGATGTTACAGCAGAAAAAGAGTGAGGTCCCAAAAATTGACCCTGAGGAAACTCCTGCATTGACAAACTTGGTTGAGGAACTTTTGGCCCATCTAAGACGACTGATATCTGGCCGCTCACTAAGAAAAGAATGCAAAGAAGTTTGTGGAGTTGATTATCAATCCATAGACGTGAGTTCATACAGGAGTCCCTGTTTGCAGACTTTATCGAAATGCCTTGGAAAATATCAAGGCATGTTCTCGTCTTCACTTTGTCTGGCAAGGACACGACTCACATGTTCAGTGACATATGAAAGTAAGATCTGCAGTTGATCGAGGAGTGCCTGAAGCCATCTGTTCTTTGATAGAAGGTTCTGAGTTTCAAGAGAAGTTAACAATGTGTTGGTGTATCACTGCTTCAAAAATCTTGGCAGCACGTGGAGCAGAGCTGATAGGACGGTAACTAGTTGGAAGAGATGTGTCAGAACTTTCTTTGGAACTGGACCACGGAAGCTACTTTCAACAAGAGGGAAACTCACGGTGGTTACTCATCTAACTGACTGTTGAGATAAAAGTGGAGAAAGCTCAGGTGAGAGATGCTTGAGACCGAAAACCGGGATGCCATCTGGTCCACTAGCATTAGGAGCTATCGAGACTGGCGATGATCTTTTTGACTTTCGGAACAGTTGACTGAAGGTGGACTAACTGTTCTCATCAGTGGCGCGTGGGAATTGGAGGTGGAATTCTACCTCATAGTCTAATGGACGAATTCTTCGCAAACTCTTTGCAAAGAGCTCGGGGCTTTTGTCTGTGAGGTTGTCGCCATAGAAGAGTATGATTCGGCCATGACGGAGTAAGTGCTGGGTGTGCGGAGGATTTGTTCTATTGGTGACACTGTTGTAATCCTCAGAAGTCTTAGAGCCAAGTTTTGGGTAGCTATGGATTTCCGTATACATACAAAGTCGATAACGGCTTTTGGCCTGATGTATGGATTTCCTTGCAATTTCTACGTGCGGTTTGTACATTCAAGTTTGCCGGCTACTGTCACGCTTATATTATGGAAAAGTGGTCACGCTGGCAAGTTGCAGCTGCACATTTCTGGTGTCAACCAAGGTTGTGATGTTGAGAGCTTCATTTGGAAAGTACCGGTGAGGAATGTAGGCCAACATCCCTATCTGAAGCCCACTCGTGTCAGTTCTTTGCCGCCCCCGACTTGTGGACGTCTACCGCTCCAGAAGCAAATTCTCAGCTTGAACTTGACTAAGGAAAAGTTGCGGGAAGCCACACCAGTCCTGCTTTGGTAGAAGAATTGAATCAACTGTTCTATGGAAGGGGTGCAGACGAGTGTTGTGGAGCAAATTTGTTTGCCAGAATACTGTGATAACACAGTGATCAGACGTTGCCGAGGGGAGAAGTAACCTTGATGTGGGAAAAGAAAAAACAAGTTGGATTTTGAGTGAGTAACAGGTCAAGGAGGATATCCAGTATCCCCAGCTCGGTCAGGCACTCTGGTAGGACAAGTGGACAATTTTGACTAAGGGTTGTGAGAGAAGCGCAAATCCTGGGGACTGCCCTGACCGGAGGAGATCGGATGGTGGCGTGAGTGCACAAGCCAGTCCAAACATTGTGCACGTTGAAGTCACCAAAAAACGCAAGCAACTTCAGCGCTGGGGATACTCTTTGTAGAAGAGAATCGATCTTTGATCAGAAAGAACATTGAAAATATCCGCATTAGTTGATGGAGAAGCGGTTATAGGAAAAAAATAGAAGAAGTGTGGATCTTCTGCCTCAGCGGCGCAATGAAGGCAAGATTAACTCATGCCTTGGGATCCTCTGAGCTGCGGAAGCCGGCCTCAAGGGGAAGGCTTGTCTTGGCATAGACTCCAAGAAAAAACCCATGACAAGGTGGCTTTAAATCTCCATCCGGTGAAATATGTATCCATCAGGAGTAATCGTCGCATTGATGACACACTGGGATCTAACCTTGGTTTCCCGAACAGTGGCTAGAAGATCTTGGGGTAGACTTACCTTGCAGGAAGAATGTTGATGTCGTCGTAATTGGACCTCAGTCCCTCTTACGGTTGCTGAAGCTGATCCCTGAGAGGGGTTTTGAGCTTGAACGGCTTGACTACGTTTCTTGTGTGTCTTTCTCATTTTCATAATTTCTCATAGAATATCAATCAAATAAACGAAAATTATACTGTACACACAAAGTTGATACAAGAAACTTTTGGAAGGCATCAGAAAAAACGTAAATAATAGCAAACAAAGCTAGCAACAAAATAATAACGCAAAAAAGACACTTATAAGGCACAGTTCATGATCGCAAAAAGCTTGAAGAAACCCAAATGAGAAAACCCCTTTGCCGTAACAATGGGTACAAGTCAGGTAGGTCCACAGAGGAACCGGGATACAGCTACACGGGCTAAACCCCTCAGTAAATGCTACCCCACGCATTGTCCCGTGGCAGTGGAACTGTACCGCCTTTTTTTCGAGCAGTTGGACCGGGCCCCCCCCTGCCTCCCAAAGCGATTGACCATGTGGGTTCGGGACCCTCGAAGACTACCTGACGCCCGTATGCCGTGAATTACGTTGGATCTGTCACACCTTAACCTGCAACAAATGGGGAAGTGCAAAAGAGAGCAGTGGAAGGAAGTTCGATCACAAATGAGCCAAATAGAAGTGTTCATCGCCCAAGAAAACCTGATTCAACAACATGAAAACATCTGATGGACTGTTCATATCTCGCAAACCAGGGGGGGTGGTGTTAATTGGGACGGCCGAAGCCCTACCACACATTTAAAATAAACCAAACGTGGAGAAAAAAGAATGGAGAAATTAATATCAAACATTAAATAAATTCAATGACCAGTAAAATAAAAATAATATTCCAGAGCCTGCTTAGTAGTAGCCGCGAGCACGGTCACAGAACCCGCCGACAATAAACCTTTCCGACAAGGTATAAACACCAAATGAAGCATGAGCTTCAGACGACAAAGCCTTATTGCGACTCCGATTTTCACCTTTCACCGCTTTGAAGGCCGCAG